>JAIPRL010003077.1:36648-50816 GCA_025469235.1 Pemphigus obesinymphae | reverse complement strand
ATATTTTTTCATTTGTATTGTATTATATCATATTTTGTAAAATTCTAATCATTTATATTTTTATTATCTCCACAAAAAAAACATTTTTAACCATACCTGCCGTCAAAAATAGATCGTAGACAGTCCTGGTAAAATGGAAGGAAAATGTTAGTGTATAGTGTAGTATTTACCGAAAAACATTGGGGACCCAACTAGTATAGATATTTTAATTTTGGGACCCAACTAGGATGCAGCCAATATTATAGGACCCGAACAGGCGACCGGCTGGGGGCGGCTGCCGGTGAGTAAAAAAAAAATTACGGAGATCTCGGCGACTAGGTAGGTACCTATATAGGTTAGGTACATGAATTATTGACACGTGTGGCAAACAATGTAAATAGGTTTTTCAAACATTTATTTATTCAATTTTTATTGCAAGTGTTTCTTTTTCGCTCGTTTATTGTTACATAAATAACCGCAGCGGGTAGTAATTTCGTGAAAAACAATTCTATATTCAGTGGTTGAATTGGAAAAAAAAAATAAGGACGGTCTCTGAGCTTTATTAAAAAATCAGTGTTCCGAGACATATTAATGAAAAAGTAAGCCGTGAAGGACCTTGTCCCCCACACCGCCTATCCAAAGTTTCTTAACCAGGGGACATTTTTAAAAACATTTTAGATTATTATATACCTAACATGAATAGAATAGAACAATCCATATTTTGTTACATAGTTGTCAAGATAGCATAGTTTAAGCATTTCTTTTTCAAAATAATTTAACACTTTTCTTTTAAATTTTGAATAATCGAGAAAGTTGTAGATGTAGTTTATCGGTGTCGCATTGATTTCGCCATCCTTTTAGGCTTTAGCCATTCACGGATAATGAAGATTATTTATTACCTATATGATACCAATATGATTTAATAAGATCAACTATTTAACATTTTATATCATGTTTTTTTATCTATAACTTATCCTGTGATAAGGACAAAAAACATTCATTTTCGTAATTTCACGATTTTTCCAAAAAAAAGTTATAATTTAAAAAAAAATGTTAAATAAAAGTTCAAACAAACACTGCGTTTCTTGATAAATAAATTAAGGGGTACGCTGTTAAACATGAAAAAAATGAAAAGTAGCTCCGTCCCTCCCCAAATCCACCTGCACTGTCTATATTATACACTTTGAACATATATGGGATCTAAACGGACAACCGACGAGGTCGATCCGCTCGTGTGTTTTATTTTTTTTTTCCTGTACAAGATTAAAACCAGCAAACAGACGATTATATTATCGATTGTCGTCGCCGACCGATCAGATTCGTTTTTCGTTTTCCGTCGGTGATGGGTCACAAAATCAACAATCGATGGAATACTCCTGGTTTACGGCACGTCCTTTTTTGTAGTTTTTTTCTCTGTATTCGTGTATTTTTTGATAAAAAAAAAAAATAATTCAAAGTCAGAATTTCTCGGTCGGACTTGGTTTGGAGTTGAATGACACCTTCAATTTTTACGTTTATTGGTAACGTTGTGATCATTTGGTATCGTATAGTCCGATGGAATAACACGGCATTGTAGGCGCACGGTTTCGGGTTCATGTACCGTGATTTTCGATCACTTTTTTTTCTCGTAAAATAACCAACACCTTGATATTTGTATAGGTATACCCAAAAATCGATATTCGATTTTTAAAATATTCAATTTTAAGCCGTCGACGAGGCAGGAAAATAAAAAATTTGAGATTCGAGTTCTGCATTTTCCAGAAAAAATTTTTTTACAAAAAAATCGAATCTACCAATAGCAATAGTTTAAAAAACATTAATTAGGTGAATTATATAGATGTCGAGTAGCACCGTGTAGGTATGCATATTTTTGCATATACATATATAGATTTTACCACACACCTGATTTTTAAGGGGTTTTGTATAGGCAAGTTTTAATACATTTTAAGATAAATGAAAAATATTTAAATATATTTTTAAAGTAATTTCAAAATAGACCTGTGTCAATACTATTTTTAATTGTCGTTAGCCCGATTTTCGTAAAAAAAAAATATGTTTACGCATTTTTAATTTTTATCAACTTAAGAATATTGTAGAAAGATGAAATAAAAAATAAACTATAAAGAACAAAAAATATCGAAAAAGAATCTGCTCAATCAGTCGCTAGATAATGTTGTCAGTTATAATTTACTTTTTGTCTCGTACTTCTAACGTGTTTGTAGGTTGATGAAAATAAAAAATGGTAATGCGTGTAGCGTCTTCTTTTTTAACCACGATCGTGGAGCAGTTTTATCCAATAAACATTTAAACATTTACTAAACCTTTTTCAGTCAATCTTATTTGAACAATTTTGAAGGTTCATACAACATTGCACGGCAAGGTTCAAAGGTCAGAACGAGCTCGGACTTGTGGAAAAATGTGTTTTACCCTATAAGGCGTATATAATACATACTAACAGTCACTTTTTTGAGTAGTCCAAAATCGAATTTTGGATTGCTCATAATTCAAGGGGAAGTAAACACCTAGCTCCTCACGGTTTTGTCTTCCCCCCTTTTGCTTAAAGCCCCTGTATACAGGTGCCTAACAGGGGGACAGAGGACGGGTATAACACATTTTGACATCAGACCGAGTACGATTTGACTATTATTAAATTCGTAATAACGATTTAAAAATGTCCCATCCTTCGCCGTGCCTATATATCGTATTATCGTATACTACTATTCCACGGGCAATTAACCCTCAATTCCAAAAGACCTTTGTTGCAGGTAACCGAGAAGTGGACCTATCTTTTCGTGGTTTTAGATACGCCATCCCTATTTTTAAACTCAATATCCATCATAGGTGCCTATGAGCCATGGCAGGTTAGGGGAGGGACATATCCTCCTGGACAATAACTTTATGATGAATTATTCCTGAAACTGGTAGTGTATAACAATAAAATTTAAAATATTACAATTTATTTAGGTTTGCCCCCTCTGAAATTTACCCTTAGGTGCTAAACATTGAAATATGAACAAAATGATAATGTTGAATTAAACATTGTTTTTTAAAGGTTTGTTGAACATTCATTTTTAAACATTTAATATTTAAATGTTCAGTGAAATGTTATTTTACATTGAACTTTAAACATTAATTATTTTACATTAATTTAATGTTTATTAAACGTTTATTTTTAAACATTCGACTATTAACGATAAATCAAATGTTTAAGATTATAAAATGTTTATTTGGATTAATATTGTGTACAAATTTTTGATATTAAGAGGACGCCATGTCGCACCAGTGATTTTCAGTAGGTAGCAAAAACAAGAAAAACAAATAAAACCCCCCTTTAAAGTAATTTTAGAGTTACAATAACCATAAAAAAATATATAAAGAATAATATTTTGGAGACGATCTCATTTTGAAATATCGTTTTGAAAAATATCAATTAATAAAAAAGTTCATGTCAATTAAAAAAACAAAAAATAAGGTTTTTTGTGCATACAATATTTAACAATATAATTAAAGTACCGATAAGCACCGATGAGATCGTCTCAAAAAATATTATCCTTAATTTAAAATTATTTCTTTTTCGTTTGTTTTTCACAAACATGTTTTTGAACAAATACCGTGATTATACAACAATAAAATGTGATGCGGTTATGGGGCTATTTTTAGATTACTTTTAAAATGTAGTTTAACATTTTTGAATTGAAATTTTTCAAAAAATTTCTTAAAAATTACCTACACAGAATTTCTTCAAAATGGACGGTGCTAAACAATTCTTTAAAAATAAAAAACATTTGGATGGTTGTGGAATAGAGATTAATAGTAAAAACAAGAATGTTTTGTATTTTTCCGATAAAATAACATATTTTTTTAAATAGTTTTTTTTAAAAATATCCTAAACTGAAGGTAATACATTAAAGAACAGCGTATAATAAAAAAATTTGAAGTAAACATTTTAATATTCATACAGGATTCAAAAACATTTGGATTGTGTACATTTTTTAGCCGTGGTCGATGGATGACTTTCTCAGTGTCGTTTACAAATTTCAGATCATAAGCTTAAAAATTGACTTCAAAATGTATTTTTAATTTTTAATTGGTAAATGGAAAAATCCAGGATATTCTAAATTTTTCCAAGAATATCTGTAGACCGTTATTAAATAAATTCAAAGTCAATTCCAATATTTTAAGTTAAATGGAAGCCTACCTAAAATGATTGGGAGACAAAGCGAAGGGGAAGAAGAAAAAAGTTAGATACTATATATACTGATCTATTAGATTCTCAGCAGTGTAGAGGAAGCTAGTGTTTTACAATGATGTTTTTGATTATTGTTTGTTTTCAGTCATCAGTGAACAAAGTTTCGACCAGAAGACTTGATTTAATCGGTGCATTTATGTTTTGTACTCATTTATTGGTAGCAAATTTGATCAGGAATGTACATTTTCGACACTTTTTGATTTTCGTATGAAATTAATTATTAATACGCTTGATATTACCTTCTACTTTTCTGAAAACATAAATAAACAAAAAAAATAGTCTTTTTCACTAGTTTACCGACCACCATACAAACCTTAATTACCTACTAATTTCCGACTTATTTTCTAAAGTATGTGTGTGTTGTGTGGGGGGGGGGGTTGTGTTTACAAAATGGGCGCGATATTCGGGTCGCTGTAAATTGCGTCCCATTTAAAATTTTTCATATTAATGACATATATTTTATACATAATATGTAAATTGCGGTCTAAATGTTTTTTTATTTATACGTAAATTAGGGATATTTTTTATGCGGGAAATCTAGAGATATTTTTGTAAAATCAATATTTTCCTTCACATTTTTCAGACTAGGATTGGAAATATAATTGTATTACTATTGTTATCAGGTCCGTCGAGAGGGGTGGGTCGGTGGTGATTCCCTCCGGACCCAGAGTTTTTAGGGGGGCCGGTAATTTTTTTTAAATTTCAGGGATGACAGAAGCTACTCTTATACTACCTTTTATATAGGTACTCATTTCTTATTTTGTCCTCTTTAGTCACTCCACTTACCCACCTGAACATTCTCATCTTTGCTACACGCATTTTCTGTTCTATCTTCCTATCTACTTCCAAACATTCTGTTCCACACATCATTGCAGGTCTGCGGATAGGTAACATGGATAAATAAATAGGTTTCGGGTTCAATTCATTTTGGATGTGCCTAAAGATGGGAAAGGGTTACTCGCTCGCTCGGACGGTGTAAATAGAAAATATCCCCCGATTTGTTGTGAAACACCACGTCGGATACGAATTTTATCCTAAAATTATTCTAAAATACCTCGTTTACAATTAATGGGTTACTAAAATGTATGTGGTGTTTGACAGTATCGAATCCGATATTGTCTACTGTCCACTCCTGAATGCCTTGTTATTCTATCCGACTACGATATCAAACGAAAGCGGTGCGTGAAATAATAGCTGGTCACTAACATAATACTGCCAAAATGTAAAAGTTAAAAGTGTCATAACTTCAAAACTAAGTACAACCAAAAATTCTAACTTCACCATATTTTTTGATTCGTACATAAGTACGAAACAAAAAATTTTTTTAAAAAAAGGTCCCGTAAACTAGAAAAATACTAGGAATATACTCAATATAGATAACCACGAGGAGCACGAGTATTTTTTGGGGTATGGTCAGACGAACGACGATATAAGATTCTATTATAATGTATTATATAAGATTATATTCTTTAAAATAGAAACCTAAATGTATAAATAATGTAGTTATAACTATAATATAATACTTACTGGTCTACATTTTGAATCTTTTGGAAAACGATGAAATGCCACTTAATGTTTTCCCTGCAGCATATTTTTGCAAACGACACAAACGTTGGGCATTTTGTACTAATATTGTACAACTTAAAACACAGAACTCACAGTATTATTTAAAAAAAAAATTTACTTATTTGAGGCAAACGGTATAAAATAGTCTGGATTGTAAAGAGTGCAATATGGAAGTACTCGAAAGGTACCCACCATAAACAAAACATTTTTTAAATCCGGACCGGATTTAAAAGTTGCCAGAGGTGATTTTCGTTGAAAAGAAAATGCGATGGAAATGCCACTCCTTCCTTACATTAAAGTACCTACCAGGGCTATGTCACTTCCTATGTTTCTGTGTAAAGCATAGAACATTATAGAAATGTCACTTAAAGCGATAACAGTTTGTTTACAAAAACTGAGGACCGGTCTTGAAGTTAACATCGAACGTAAAACTGAGGACCGGCCTTGAAGTTAGTAACGTTAATTCCGCTATATATTATATATTTATATGCATTGATTAAATTTGTCAACAGCTATTATTTTAAACACCCAAGGTCACCCATTTACTTTACATAGAAACATAGGTAGTGACATAGCCCTGGTGTAAAGTAAATGGGTGACCTTGGATGTTGAAAATAACAGCTGTTGATAAATTTTGATAACAGATATTATACTGTAATTGCTGTAATTAGTGATTTGAAGATGCTTGCATTCATGACAAAATAGATAGGTATGTCAGCAACAATACGAATTTTAGTCCAATATGCGCATCCCCACTTTTTCCCATATATTAGGTTCTCCGCTTTTCATTCAATTCTGTGGTAATAGCTTGGAAGTGTATATTTGATATATGTAACTATAATGAGAGGCGGAGAACCAAATACACGGTAAAAAAATAGAGATACTTCACAGAGATATGCGTATCACAATGTTGCTGACATATTTATCTATTTTGTCATGCTTGCATTTATCAATATATATAATATATAGCGGAATTAACGTTTTAACTTCAGAACGGGTCCTCAGTTTTACATTCGATGATAACTTCAAGGACGGTCCTCAGTTTTAGAACATTTCTATAATGCTCTATGGTACCCATCTATATTGTACAAGTTTACCCATTTTCCTTTGCATTTCTAATAACGTACCTATTCATTTAATGATTTTATAATGCGAAAAAAAGTCTACGACATAAAATCGTCTTTTTAACAGTTATTTTTTTTCTAATGAAAATAATTATTGGCCAGAATAACGCACGTACAGTTCATTTTTCAGCCGGCGGACTCGAGGTTTTAATTTTGATTATAAATTAAAATAATAATAATGTAATATACAGTATAGGTACATATAAATTATTATAATAGAGTATACAATATTACAGATATAATATTAAAGAGCACGCGCACTGCGTAGTCGACTACGCGACGTTACCATAATAATATAAATATATATATAATAAAGGTACTAGGTGGTATAGGTAACCTGGTGTAACCTAATCGCCGGCATGGTCATTGGCGTGGTCATATTCACCGGCGGCGAACGGGGATGATTTGCTGAAGATCGGACATACGTAATCGTGCACGTAATAGCTGTTGTCGGACGTCACGTGGTCGACTTCCAGATAGTGACAACGGTCGTTAATCACGCCACGACATACGATTTCGTCGGCTACGGGCCGGAATTCATCGTCGCGGCGGGCTCGCCGAGTTCGTTCGACGGTGTTCTTCTTGATTGTTCGGTAAATTCCCTGGTCGGATGTCCTGGAGTTGATGATCGCGTTCGACCTTCTGGCGTACACGGAATACGATTGTTTTGCGTTCAACATCGCATCGTAGACGGACGCGTGGCATGCAAACGGCGCGCTCATCATTTTGTCGCCGTACTCCACTGCCGTTTCGGACGCCCGGTACACGTCCTCCCCGCCGATCATAACCACGTCGTCGTCCAGTACCGTGCCGCCGAACTGCCAGAGCAGTACCAACCGTACGGCGAACGTGGCCAGCGCGGGATGTTTACTCAAGTCTAGGCCTTGGAACGGCGAGCCCTTCAGACACTCTTCCAGGGTGATGTGGATCACGTTCAACCGGTCGCTAATGTTCATCGCCGTCAGATTCTGAAAAACCACAAACATAATTTATAACATATGTATTTACATCGTTGTTGGTCGACAAAACATTTCATTGTCATTTTCGTCATTTTTGAATAGGGGGGGGGGGCAGGAGGTGAAAATGTGAAAAAAACAATACAATACTTCTTCTCTTGAAACTAAATACTTCATTCAAAACGTGAATAAGCAAAAAAAAAAGCCATCATCGTCGACTCTTTCTACTATTTGCCGACAGCTCCGATGTTTGGGGGGGACACCCCATCCCTCTCGGGACGGCCCTGACTAAGCCTCCTTCTCTGTTCTCAGACCATTCGCAGGCTGTACAGAAAGTCACAGCTTTGTCGGCAATTTGAGGCTGGTACGCCTCGATTTGTTACAATAACGTCGTATTAGAATTTCTCATTTTTATCAACTTAAAAATATCTTAGGAATAATATGTAACAAAAATAGAAAAACAAGCCGCGTTCACACTAGAGGATCACAGAGCACCTTGGAAGTTGACAAATGATTTCTTCTGTTACAGAACACTTGGAAACAAACTGCGACATTTATAAACATATACTGTTTACACCATACCAACAAATTTATAGAATACTAATTTAATAATATAACAATTGGAAATATTTTGCTCAGTGTTTCTCACGACAAAGTATCCACAAAAATGGAACATTTTGGCCATTTTCTTTTATATTTAGTCTTTACTAAAATTCGAAAAGCAACTTAAAACAATCTGTCGCTACACTGATAAAGTTGTTGCAACCTGTCGCTATATGTTACCGATTTTAAGCCACGTCAACACTAGATGAACTAGAATCTTTTTAGTTGCAATACATGGTGCTATTATAAAAGTTCCTACATATTTCTTGATGTTTTCATGTGTTCTATCTTGTTTAGATCGCAAACAATAAAAGTTCATACTTGTTTCATGTTTAAATAAAAATCGAAACATGTTTGTTACTGAACAATGCAAAATTGATAACAAATAGTGACAAATTTATCAGTATAAACATAAACAGATTGTTCCAAGTCACGTGTTTCATTTCAAATTTTATTAGAGACTATATAAGCAAAATGTTTCTTTTGTGTGGACACTTATTTGTTGCAAAAAAATTAAGCAACATGTTTCCAATTGTCACTATTGAGTTTTTATTCTAAATTTGTTAATCTGGTGTAGAAACTAGATAGTATGTTTATAAATGTCACAGTTTGTTACCAAGTGTTCTGGAACAGAAAGAAACAATAATAATTGTCAACTTCCAAGTTGCTCTATGTTCCTTTAATGTGGACGTGGCTTTACATTATTCAGTGGGAATATATTTCATATTTTAACGAAACATGAAACAAGTAGGAACTTTGGTTCGTAAACAAGATAGAACATAATATAGAAACATATTATAATCTATTGGTGATAGAAAGTGATAAAATGTAACGGGCCACTGTGCTATCTTTTATGTGTTATTTTACCATAGTCCCCATTACAAAAGACCCCTCGCCCACCCTAAAATTGATAAGCTTAACCCACGTTCAAACACCCATATCAACAATTCGTATAAGTAGGTATATATCGTATAAACATGAATCCGAAAATAGCGGTAACGGAACAATTTTGAAAACCGGTATTAAGCGGTTTTTTAAATACATATACGAGTATGTATATCGATAAACAGTTTTTTGAATATTTAAAAAATAAGTGGTTACTGCTTCTTGGTTAAAAACCGCTTCCTACTTATCATAACCGGTTACCGATTTTAAGCCGATTCTAACTTTTTAAAACAGTTAATAATAATTTAAATAGACTTTTGACAAACGTTTATAATATTTATGATTATTGGTCGTTCAACTTTTTGGTCTCTACTTTCCGATCCCAGAATATTTGTTAGATTAATAAAATTATTTAGAAAAAAAATCTTATGATAAAGTAAGCTTTATAAAAATAGAAGTATACTTCAAAAAAAGTTTTACCGTATAAAAAATAAATATATAAAATATTTAAAATACGGAGCAAGCTCGAGTTTTAATGGGTTCTAATGGTTCTATAAAAGATAATTTAAGAAATATGAAAATCTAACAATTAAAAAATATTTAAATACATTTTAAAAGTAATTTAAAAATAGTCTCATGTAAGTATCACATTTTATTATTGTATAATCACGAAAATTGTTTAAAAAAAACATATTTAAAAAAAAGGTAAATTATTATGCTGTGTTTTTAATATTCTATGTATTCAAATTTAATATTTGTTTTATGTAATAAAATGTACACCACCATTAAGCAAAACATTCGGACTTTTAAAAATTGTCTTAATTATTTTTAATAATTCAAGTCTGCTTTTTTTATTAAATTTAGGTTTACGTTTTATCATATTGATATACCTACTATACATTATACACTTTAGAATATTTAAGCGATCACAATATTCATTAAGAAAATAATAATTTATCATATTTTAAAGTTAGGTTGGTACCTACTTTAATTAATTTCCTGAAAACTGTACAAAACATATCAAAGAAATAATAATAGTAAAAACCTATAGATACAATTAAAACTATAATGTAGGTTTCAGAAATGTAAACAATAACTACGGTACCTATAAAAAATGAAGTTAAACTTTATATAGACCATTTAATAAGTAGTGGTGTTCGATTTATCGTCAAGATGCAGGTTATTCAACTGTTTATAGTAAATACTATTTTATTTTTTGATGAAGTTGTTGAACCAATATTACCGTGCTCATCATTAAACACATGTTCCTTATCATATTCAGCTGTAACTCCTGGATTTTCAACGAGTAGAATCCACGAACACAGCATTTTCTCTGGTCAATTACTGTCAAAGGACATTCTCAGCAAAACGTATATTTCCCAATATTCCCATACCTACAAAATTAGTTACACACAGCCAGTGGTGTCAAGAACATCTCGGAAAAATTTTGGCACACAACTTTATTAGGTCGTTATGAACCAATGTTCATAACAAGACACCAATGTCTAAAAGTCCCCATCAACACGTCAATGGTTATTCGAGGTCAAAGGTCACTAAAATTAGGGAATATCTCGCTTTATATTGGTCGTACGATAAAAAAATTCAAATAAAACTAATAGAAGAGATAATTATTTATAAAAAAAAAAAGGTAGAATACATTTTTCGAATACTATGGTGACCGTTTTTGCGCAACAGGACTTGTCAAATGCACATTTTTTGAAAAATTTGATTTTTACAAAAAAAAATAAATAGTTTTTTCGTAAATATCTCGCTTTTTATTTGTCATATGATAAAAAAATTAAGAAAAAAATAAATGGTAAATGAAATTTTCTTCAAAATGATGTATTTTTACGACTTTTGATATATCAACCTATAAAATATACACAATAATACGAGTGCATTATTTTCCCTGGTATATAGTGTGTGTGTAAGAGGGGGGGGGGGGGTAAAAAAAATTTAAAGAAAAAACGGTCGGTTTGGATTAATATTTGTCGCATATTTTACGAGGGATTTGAGGAAAAAAAAGATAGGGAGAAAACAAAAAGTTTTTTGTAAATTAAATATGCAAAGACCACCCGCTTTCGGGTGTACACTTCCATCGTTCGAAAATCATAATTTACAAATATATTCTAATTTTTAAATTCTGATAATTTTGAATCACAACCAAATAACATCACATCTATACGCTTACTCGCCGTTCCAGGGTCATTCGCGTGTATAGTGCAGTCAATTTCAATAACGCTTACACACGAAAACCTTCCCTATCGTGTGCTCCACAGTGAAATTTTAGATCATATTGACTTAACGTTGTAGTATTAGGAAAATGAATCAAAATCGCTTACACCAGTACTAGCATGGGTGACGATTAGTCGGATGGTATTCTTATTTCTATGGCTACAGCCCATGACGTAACATTATTGTGTAATTTGTGTATAATATCTCGGTGCAACAGTCCATCTAATAATGGTCCGTGATTTTAACGATAAATTATGTCTAATTTTTTAAATATTTTTATTTGTTCGAAATTTTATCGATAAATAAACTGTTTATATAACAATATAATATAATACTACGAGTATAAAGTTAAAAACACCAAATTGTTTTAAAATTCCAATATAAGCAACCCTTACACTGCTTATACCCAGAGTTGTATAGTATTTGAATATTGGTATTTAAATACTTTTTTATGGTATTGAATACTAATTTATTTGAAATACTTTTACATTTTATATTCATGTTGTATTATATTACTAAGAATCAAAATGTCACATCTCGTAAATTGTACATGAAAAAAAAAAATATATATATATTATAAAATCAGACAAGCTATATGATTTAATTAGTAAATCAAAGTTCAAAATAATGATGTGATTACATTCTAATATAGTGTGATTAAGTGCTTCGGTTTAAAGAATATTTAGCATAGGTGGTGTACTATTATTACAAAAAAAAGTACATCAATATAACTTACAAACATTTTGAACAAATTATATTTTTGAATTGTAATAGTCATATAATTATATTAATAATTATCATTTCAGAAACATAATTTGTTCAAAATATATCAGTAAATATTATGTATAATTATTATATATAGCTATGTATATTGATAAAATTATTGAGGTTGAGAGGTTCAAGTATTTAGGGTTCGTTGTACAGAAATATGGGGGTTTCGAAGAGGATATGAAACAGAATTAAGTGTAATTGGATGAAGTGGAGAGAAGCGTGGCAGGTGTTTTGTGTGGCAAATATTCCTTATTAGATTAAAAGGTAAATTTTATAAAGCAGTGGTAAGACCTGTAATGTTGTATGTTGTGCAGTAGATAGGAAGATAGAACAGAGAATAAGTGTAGCAGAGATGTGAATGTTAAAGTGGATGAGTGGAGTAACTAGAGAGAATAAAATAATGAATGAGTATATAAGAGGTATAGAAGTAGCTTAGATAGTTGACAAAACAAGGGAGAAAAGATTAAGATAGCTCGGGCATGCATTAAGGAGAGAAGAAATTAAGGCAATAATATTAGTAAAAGAAATGTATGTTGATGGTGAGAGGGGTGAGGAAGACCAAAAAAGAGGTGGGGGATATGATAGTGAGTGATATGAGGAAGGTGGGCATAAATGAAGACGATACAGGAGATAGAGTTAAGTAGAAGTGTAGGACTAGGGTGGCTAACCCCAAATAGTCTGGAGAGAAGTTGAAGGAGAAGAAGAAGACCTATATTAATAAAATTATGAATAAAATATGTATATATTATTTTTTAAGTATTTGAAATTCATTTCAAAGTTTGATGGATCTATTGATTAGATGAAAACTAGGGTACAACATATAGACAAAACGTCCATCGTTGAGTTAAATAATATAAGGGACAGATATATTTATGATTGTGATAAAAATATAAAAATTGGTGATTTAGCTAAATCATATGCAATGGCTAGGAATTATGCGGATATCAATAAAAATCACCTACAACTATATAAATGATTAACAATGGAATTATTTGGCCGTGCATTAAACCATTGCAGATTATTGGATAAATTAAGGTATTGTGAACTGGATGATAGTAAATATAAAGAAATTCGAATCGTTTATGCATTTATTTATGAAAAACGTTATGGAACGTCTTTTAGAATTTATTGGTATAATAGACATACAGTTAGTATTGGCAGTATATGAATTTATTGACTTTTTAGCCCCTCATAAATCCCTGAATCCATCCAATTTCGAAATAACTTCTAAGGGTATTATTATATATTATTAATATAATCTACAGTAATTGTCAAGTATATTTACCGAAGCTTGGCACAGAATCGTTATTTTTTTAGAAAGAAATGATTTATCATTTTGCTTTCAAATATATCCGTCATTATTATCCTACCCAACGTACGAAGTGCTTCCCGGCTTTTTATTTTCATATTTTATAATATAACTAAAACCATTTAAATTTACTAAAATTTTGAACATGCATGTTTAATTAAATACATTTTTTAGATTCTGAGCGTAGGGAGGAAGCTTATGGTTTTACAATGATGTTTATTTTTTTTATTTTTTTTTATTTTTTCTGTAAACACTTTTTCTACCAGAAGAAGTGCTCCGATCTTTACACTCATACCCAGTTTCCGGTAGCAAATTGCATCTAGTTGGTGCTTTTGAGAGGTCATTTTTCGATTTTCATAATAGATTTTTAATGCGTAAGCAAAAACTACCAAAAAATTACGAAAAATACGAATTTGTAAAATCGAGAATTTTAATTTCGTCGTAATTTCGAAAATAATGACTTTATAATCTTGAAATTTTTACCGAATATT
>JAIPRL010003077.1:0-36548 GCA_025469235.1 Pemphigus obesinymphae | reverse complement strand
AGCCCAAATAGTTGGTAAAATGAGATTTTAAGACCTGGGCAAAAATTGTGATTTTCAATGATGAATAACACGACTAAAAAATAAAATAAAAATAACAGCCTCGATCGATCCCTAGAAAAAAAAATGAGTTATGTATACTACACCGAAGCTACGCTCAGAATCGTTTTATTGAATGCAATGATTTATCATTGCTTTCAAATTCAATACATCCACCAAAAGTACCCTGCTCAGTAGCGAAGTACATCCACCAATACTGACACCCGACGAGCGAAGTGCTTCCACAATCTACTGACCGGTTTTTTTTTTTTTTTAAGTTTTTCTATCATTCCTTCGTAAATGTTATGGAAAATTCGAATATTTTTCGAAATTAAAATTGATGTACTCATTACGACGTTCTGATGGTATTAGAGTGAAAAATATACATTTTTTCACGATTATAAAATAGATAGTTTACATGTGCACGCAGTTGCGTGTAATGACTCCTTACATGTATACTTTTATTACGGGTAACTAACCCTAGTGTTCTGTGCTGACACGAACGTCTCACACAAACACAAAATCATACCAACAATTAGTATAATAAATTGTCTAAATAATACTCCTTAGAATTGTGTGGTGTGGATGCCGGATCGAACCATTACTGTAGATACTACGGGACTAAAATTTTCTATGCATTTTGGCCTTAACTAGGAGTTTTAATTTTTTGGTTTAATGTTGGCATATTTTTGATATATTTCTCATGTTACTCAACGCAAAATAAATAATAATTTTATGATAACTCGTGATGGATAGTTCATTTATGGGGCCTCCATAGTCCACACCACCATTTTTTGGTCAAAAATTGTTCATTCTAATTCCAACAGTCCGGCACAGCGTGTACTCCCATAACAATTTTGAAAACGTATATAGATTTTCATTACTTATTCGAGGGAATGATCGAGCTATATTTTTTATTTTCATATTTTACACCATAATTAAAACCATTTAAAGTTTTAAAAATGTTCAATATTTTGAGCATAAATATCTAATTAAATAAAAACAATTTTTAAAAAGTGCTTAAATCCCTTAAATCGTTATCCAATCCGTGAATACTATGATTTATGATAATATGACGTATGGTTATATTGTAATATAACGCGTAAAATATATAATTATTATAATAAATAATATGTATACTAATATACTATGCACATTGCACATACCTACCAGACTTTTTTCATCATACATGGGATGTTGGAATTCAATACCATCTACAATGAACACGTTGACACGATTGTTGTTATCTGTGGCTTTCAAGGCGGATTCTAACGAACAGATGAACAGCCAAGGAACATGCGTGTTGTTAGTAAACACATAGTGCACATCACCGGAGTTAATATTCTGCAAAGCCATAAATTTGGACATCCGGCGGTTGATGTTCGAGCCCATTTGCTCCACCGACGAGTACAAGTCTTTGGACAAAGTCGAACATAATTTTCTTCGGGTTATTAGTTTTTCGGTTATCGGAAGTTCTGGGGCGTTGAAGGCAGACGATTCATAACGGTCTGTGTCTTTGAACGTGGTCTTCAGATTGTCGGGGGATTCAAATCTGAGCACCAGGTATATAGTCCCCACGAGGAAAATGACGAACAGTCCCGTCAAAATGGTCCACGAGAACACTGACGTCAGTTGATCGGGTATATCGACCATGATTTTCTGGGCGCCTTTGTTCACCTCTGTCATGTAACATAAGGAATCGTCATCTTCTAACTCACGATGGTGCTTCCGGTAACTTTTCATCTATAAATTTCATAGAAATATTTTCCCGTTTACAACATAATTGTATTATTATTCTAATTCTAGTTTCTACTTTCTACTATATAGTAGTGCTGAGCATTCCTTTGACCAGATAAAAATTCAGATTAAAATATCCAATCTGGATTCTGGATTCAATCCGTTTCATTCGGATTAAATCCGTCAATCCGGATTGTAAATATAATCCGTCAATTCGAATAGAAAATCTAATCCGAATTTCGGATCCAATCTGTAAATCTGGATTGCAAATATAATCTGGATTGTGGGAATAATTTGTCAATCCTGATTGTAAATTTAATCAAGATTTCGGATCCAATCCGTCAATATAATAGTCAACTTATAGGAAAGTTTAATACAATTAAAATGGTCAACTTGTACTTCGATCGTGGTTGTTTTTATCATTTATTTGTTTTGCGGGTATTTCATAAAAGTTGTAAAATATTTTCCAGTGATATCTCGAATCAGTGATAACGATAATTATGTAATCCAGATTCACCGTGTAATCCGTTAATCCGGGATCGTATTCTAATCCGTTAATCCGGATTTATCGTATAATACGATAATCCAATCCGGATTGATCCGGATTAGGTGCTCAGCACTACTATATAGTTTACCTAAATGAGTATACATTTTTGAGTAGAAATTAATATACTATTCATTAATATAATATTATATCTAATCAGTATAGCGTAGTAGGGACGAATTTGCTATTTACTATAATATTATTCAAATATTCAATAGACAATATCTTCACGTCTAATAAACTGATTGTAGTTTGCATATTTTATTCAAAACATTCAAATTTAGAACTAGGTTTATATACTAATAAATATTAGTAATTTGTTTATTTACTGTAGGCACAACATGTTCGATTTTGAAGGAGTTTTGTGTGAGAAATTTTGAACAAATATTAGAAAAATTATAATTTATCAATAAAAAGAGGTTTATATATATTTCAAAAGTAATTTATAATCGGTCCCGTGCCAGAACCACTTTTTATTATTATTTGATAGTGATTTTTATTAAAAATATGTATGTTAACGCAAAATAAACAAAAAACCATTTTAAAAAGGTTTTGGAGTCAATACCTAATAGTAAATCAGAATATATGATAATTGATAACAGTAAATTGAACACGCGACAAGTTGATACTTGATAGTGTCGTAGAAAATTGCAAAAAATAAAATTCCCAAATACTTTATTGTGTATAATATTTATTAAATATAGATTATTAATTAGGTAAATAATATTATATAAATACTAGGTTGAATGTAACACCTTTCGGAAGCAGCTCCTTGTATAAGTGCAACTTCTTTTGCGAGAGTGACACCATGTAAGTGTAACTGCTTTTGAGTGCTACATACTTTAAGTGAAATTCGTGTAACTCGATTTATACACTTTAAACATTATACCTGCTTTAACATATGAGAAGCTTTTGGATATACTTTAGGATTACATTTATTTTTTTAATAAGTTATATATATTATATAGATAAAGTATGATCAATAACCGTAGTCATTACATAATAACATTTTCCGGCTAGTGGTTTTTATTTATTGTTATTAAAAACCAGATGGATCGATAAGGAGTTTCACCCGTCCGCCTAAGATATGATTATTACGACTATACAATCGTATAGTTACAATACTTATAGTTTTTTAATTTGTTGATGTTTAGAAATATTAAATTTAAAAAAGTCATCCAGATACAGATGGTGTATCATTATTATTATTAATAAACTGAAAGAAAAGATACATCATTGCATTCAAAAAAGAATTTTAAGGGACATTCAGTACAATAATATAATTAAAAAAAAAAATATATATATATATATATATAATATATAAGTACATATAAAATTAACCATGATGATTTTATTTGTTATTTCCTTTACATTTGTAAAATATTGCCGTTATAAAAGTTGTGGTTTTTCAACAATTAAATACAATTTAGCTGGACATTGTAATAAGAATAACGGCCCTAAATGACTTATTATTTTTCCTGATTTAACGTCATTTTTAAGGACCGTTAACATTGTTGGGCACCCAAAGAAAAATACATATATTGATCCCCAAGTAGATCTTAATGTTTTAGTTCAAAAGTCAAGAAAATTTAAAATTCATCTTCTAAAAAATATTTTTCAATTTCTATATTAGTATAATAGGTGTTTTAGCTCTAATTTTAATGTACACGACATATTCATTGTTTCGTATAGCTTAATTTTATCATATTGCAATAAATGCGGATATCAAGTCCTTTTAAGATAAAGCCAAATCTGTATTTTATGCTTCATATTTCTTTGGTTTTGGACTTTTTTTTGATAAAATAATTGTTAAATAGGTATACTAAATAGTATAATTAAGTAGAACAAAACATACTAAAAATTAAAATAGAAAAACGATATTTTTCACATATAGAAAAACGGCGCTATATACCTAATATTTTTCTTTGTCATTTATTTTTGTTTCATCTTTCTAGGATATTTTTAAGTTGTTATAAACAAGAAATGCAAAAGTAATTTGTTCAATAACATTTTATAAATTTATAAAAAAATAATCATAATGCATTTTTTTTATTGAAATCAGACCATTTATTATTTATGTTTAAAATGCATATAAACATATTTCAATTGTTAGATTTTAATGTTTAAAAAAAAATATTAAATATTGAATAGAATAAAAGTCATTATGTACATTTGTTAAATAGTCCTGTTAAATTCTGCAGTATAATTTATAAGTGGTGTTAATTTGCAATAGTAACTACCTATTTACATTGCACAATAAGTATTTGGTCACTGCAGTAGTGCAGTGTAAACTGTATAACCGTATATCCGTAATGTCCGGACAGTGTACTTAATTTTCACTTTGACCACTAAAATTGGGCATTGTTTACATTGACCGTATTCGTGAAAAAAATATTTAATTTCAAATTATTTTTATGAATTACTCAAAATTTGTCAAAATGTTTTAATTTAATAATGTCAATATTATATTACAGAAAGTATTTGGTGTAAATTGAAGTCTCAGGCATTATTATTTTTTGATTTAGAACATATTCCTTTTCCAGTCAAGAAACTACTGCAGGGAAAGTCGAAAAATGACTAGTTAAAAATTAAAACTAATAGTTACTAACTTTCTGTTAAAAAATCTCTTTAGCACAATTCCTATTCAACTACATTTCTATCCGAAATGTATTCTATTTTGTATTTCTCATAAGTTGAGAATGATTTTATTTTATTGACTTATTTTTATAAAATATATTTACAGTTTTTAATTTGTTTATACATTTTGCATTTGTATGTATATATATTATATTTCAAGATATTAATGCATATTATATTATTAATATATATTATGTTTCCCCGCATAACACATAGAGATGACACTATACGTATAAAAAGAAACTTTTACGTTGTACATGGTCAGAATTTTGTGGAGCGAGGGTGGGAAGGGGTGATATTGCTCTCACCCCTCTATGAAAAATCTCAAGTTATGCCTATGTGTGATAAATATAGATCTATAAATTTCATATTAATTGAGTTATTCACAAAATGTTTTATTTATTTTTAAATTAAATTAAATTATATGTTTTGCTAAATTTAGGAATTTATAAGGTAGGTACCATAAATGTATCACTATAACGCCAGAAATAATGTAACCCATATAGTAAATAAATACATAAATTACATAAAAACTACTTGCACTATACCTATATATTATAGTCTATACTTAATAAAAATAATGATTTAAATTTTATAAAATGACTTACATATTTAAGCTGCGCACTTGGAAACAACAGTACCTACCTATATTATAGTTAATAATAAAAATGAAAAATGTTTTGGAGCTCACAGAATATGCGTTAGTGTGTGATACATTTTACGATAAACAAAAAAACTGCAACGTCCAACTATATTACGAAATTATAGTATAGGTATTAAAAAAAAAATTTTTTAATAAACCACGTACAAAATACTGACAGTAAATAACACCTATACCTACTAATAATATGAACAGTAGTGAATTGGTAAACAATACTTTCCTGTTGTCATAGATTTTTGAATGTATATAATTTATGTGTTTGTTTCAAAATAAATTAAATAGCAAGAGTATAATATAGCGCATATAACTTTAATAAAAACTGATTTCATTTAAAATGATTATTTATCTTATTGTATATTAAAATTTTTTCATTGATTTTTTTTTCTTTTGTGAAAATATTTATCAATAAATATACATTGATTATTTTTCACTGAAAATTGAAAAAACAAGATCGAATTTTTGATCATACAAACTTGAATATCTATTAGGATTCACTATACCAGTGTGCAGTTATAGCCTATATTCCTATAACTTATAATATTCAAATATTATTATATCACTTTCTGTAATTTTCAATTCATGAATTGGTTTTCAAGTTTCGACCTGCAGAAGACTATCCAATCGTTACACGTACTCGTACGTCGTATACTCATTGTATAGTGTTTGATCAGAAAGTAACTTTATAAATGTTAATCGTTTTTTCGATTTTTTTGATAAACACGTCAGGAAAAACTACTAAAACTACTGAAAAATATTAAAAACTAGTTACGTCATGGGAATTCCGAAAATAATGGTTCTAGAAACTTGACATTTCTCTGAAATATTACTATTATAAATATGTTATACACCTAATATCCTATATTTTTTTGCAAATTTTTTTTTTTTTGTTAGTATATAATATTATATATTATTATGTATATTACACTGAGCTCCAGTTAGAATCGTTTTATCAAAAAAAAAATGTATTATATTATATTCAAATTATATACAATATATATATTTATATATCTAAGATCCACTACAGTATATTATAGTAACTTAATCAACGATCAAAGTGACCATATCCCTTATGACTAGTCGGCATTTTTAATTTTATGTTTTAATATCAGATGAATTTTCTATTAGGAAATTATTTAAATATAAAATCTAAAAATTATAATTAAAATAAAAAAATCACGTTTTCTCTTAAATCGTTTGAATAAAGAGATTGTCGTGTCTGACTCATAATTTCAATTTATTTAAAACTGTTATTGTAAAAATAATTTAAAACATTGAAATATATGATGTCTACATTCTACAGGTAAAAAATACAAATATTCATCCTAATCATTTTATTTTAAGTTTACCATTTAAATGTATAATTTTTTCAGTAATATATTCAACTTTGAGCTTATGAACTACGTGATAAAATGTATTATTCAAACGCAAATTTCGTTATATTATTTTAAAGCTATTTAAAACTAAATTTAGGGCAATATTATATATATAAATATATCCATTTATAAATAATAGTGATATCTTCTTAAATAATATAGTACCTATCTATATAATGCATAATGTTAAAAATTAGACACTTCTTAATTTGTAATAAACTAAATATAGGTATGTATATAAAATATTTAAGTTTGAAAAAAATATTGGTGTTTCCAAATAAATGTTTCCATATTACCCCCTCAAGAAAATCCTAAATACGCTATTATTTCTCTTAATTTCTTGATATAAATCTCATCCTATATTTTCTACTACCTACTTGTTTTATATATTGTAATTTTGGATTTGTCTAAATTATTTTCCTTCCACCATTTCTTCCAAACTTAGTATTAGTACTTTCCGTGTCTGAGTATACTCATATGTCTCCTCTTATTATTTTTCTAAAGCCCTTTCCAGTACTTCTTCGTTGATTATTCCATCAATCCAACTTATGTACTTATATCTTCAATATTCTTCTGACTTCTGTAGCACCAAATTTCCAGATATTTGATTCTTTATAATACTCCATGTTTCGCTACCATATAACATATTTATACTAATATAAGAATTATCTATAAAACCTTTTTTTACTTTAGTATTTTTATAATATATCCTATCCTTATTTGTTTAAATTCTTAGCTAAAAACGTTTGATTTGAAATATAAATATACTACCTATACAATATGAAAATATATTCAAATATGCATGAGAAAACTTAACAATTTCTTTGTCAAAAATTGTGTGCCCTAATACCAGTATAATTGGTACCAAAATATATAAAAAATTAAAAAATATTTACGAATTACTAACATCAATTATGTAATTGTTTTCCACTATTCATGAAATATATTTTGTCTGTAACTTTAACTTTTAAAATGGTATTAAAATAAGTCCTACAATAAAATAAATAATAATGTAGTAAATGAATAAATCTGCATGATAGTATACTTATATAGTATAGTATAGTATATAGTATCTATATATTATCTTATATAGTCTGTGCAATAAACTAATTTTCAATGCAATAATAATATAATTATTATTCTTAATTCATTAGGTATAAGTACTCCTCAGATAATGATAAAAAAAACTACAAGGAGAGAGCGATCGCTACGTTATCCTCCTCAAGTCCATCCCTGAATATAATTATAATCGAATAACATCAAATTGTGTTAATATTTATGAAATATCGGAAAAAAATCAGTAGGTATCAATTTTTAATAATTTATATTAGTCTTTTATGTTAGTTTTTGTAAAATTTCTATATTTTTTATAGAGCTCATAGCTACACCTCTGCGATTCACAAGTTTAATTAGATATCTTGAGTTTATTCTATAAAATCACTTTGAAAACATTTCTTTTTGTAGTATTCAAAACTGTAATATTAATTACATGTAATTAATTGATTAAAATTAATGAAAAAAATTTGTTTTAAAAATATAAAAATTTAAAACATCGCGAGTTATTTCCCGTAAAATGATTTTTGGTACTGCAATATAATACCATAGTATAAGCTATACTATTTTGATTGCAACGTATATTTAATCTTTATATACCCATACATTACATCGCATAATAAGTACAATAACAAAATATTATAGTACCAGTGGGGTTAGTGGGTCGAATCCGGATTTTTAGAGTCGAACCGAACTTTTTAATTTTAGGTAGGTATATATACGAACCCGAAACTAACTATTAAAATGTTTTAGAGAATTTAAACTTCAACCTCACCATTATTCTTCTTATATACATAAATTTTATTTGAATGAAAATTAAAAATACATTTTAACGATTATTTTAAGTAGGTATATACGGTATACAATATAGTACACAAATATTAATAATAATTAGATATTTAAATAACGAAATAAAATTACATTATATTATAGTTATCTACTATGATGTTTATTTTAAATTTTTAATCCACGAATCGCGATATAATTCGGTTTGAAATAAATATAAAGTTTTAATTTCGAACCGATTCTATATACCTATAGTGTTCAATAGTTCAATCCATCTTTACAAAATATTAATAATTAACATATACAATACACATGTGTAATAAATTATACCTGCATAGAGTAAATACTTTTCCATACACAGCCGCTTTAACCTTACCAGATTTGGTTAGGTATACGATATAATATAGTTTATCGATTTAAAATTATAAATAATTAATTCTCCTTATTAATAATTCTACATAAATATATTATATAAATATTACTACTCTCACTATATAGTAATTATTTTTGTGTAAAATTAAGTAAATTTACCAGAGGGTGGTGGACAAATTATTTCATTTATACAGAAAAATATCAGCGAAAATAGTAAACTTGATATTACGAGAAATAACGATTAGTATCGGTGTGGGCATACTGCAACATTGCATTTAAAATCGTGTGGAATTGTTTTGATAAAAATAAAATTTGCTGAATCGAGTAGGTATGTATCTATATAATATATGTATTATGTATACACGATTTCGATTTTGATACTCTACCGACTCTATTTTATGGTGTGCAAATAATCAGCTATTATATCCACCCGGCACTCGCACTATTAATATAGAAAAAGTTCGTCTTTTAAATACAACCTGTAGCCATATACTATAGAATATACTATAGTAAATAGATGTACCTATGTGACTGATTACGAAAAAATAAAACCATAATTATAGTATTATACGTTTTAATATAGGTAAATTAATCAATAAAAATTTTTAGGGGAAATTGTAAATATACCTATATGAATTTATAAACTCGAAAATTATATATAGAACAATAGTTATTATGATAAAAATGTATTTTGGAAAATTTTACACGTATTTCTCATAACAATAGCATAAAATTAGGTTAAATTAAATAGAATATTTTATTTAATCTATAGGTACATATGCAAAGTTTATGGGTCAAAATAATAATCACCAGTAGATTTCTAAGAACTATTGAATAATAAATATGTATATACATACGTATGTGTAAAAAACAATATTATAAAGTATAGAGTCAATCAATTTATCGAGATGTAATTTTAGTCTCTTAACCAAAGTCTATTATATATATATATATTTTATATAACAAACTATAAATGAAATACCTACAGTAAACACATATACATCTGTAATAATATGCGAGTTATATGCATATTTATATTTTATACCATACGAGTAGATACCTATGTACATTGAAATTTAGAACATTTTTTTTTTTTAATTCTACTATATATACAATTTATACACGGGTTTTGACTTAATGCATTTAAACGGTTGTTAAGTTATTACAAATAAAAGTATCATTCGTGTTTTATTATTTATTATAAAAATAATGAAACACGTTTATCTTTATTCCCCAAAGTGATCTTAAATTGTTGATGCAAATATTGTTTTTGACTTATCGAATATAATTTTGTATATAAACCGATGATTTACAATTATATATGGTTTTTTTTTTTTGTCATATTTTGTTTTTCGATTAAACATTTTGTTTAAAATATACGAGTACCTATATATTAGGTACATATAATTACATAGTGAACAGCTGTGTGCTCAAATTGTTTAATGTAATCTTATATTTTTATAATTTCAAAAAACACAGATTGTATATATAAAAAATATATCTTTTAGTAGATTGTACCTATTGTTGCACTTCCAAAAAGTATTTTTTCTTTATACCTCAATATATATAGGTTTCACGAAAAATACAAGTGTTATATCACATTATTATGATAATATATCCTATACTAATGATATATTAAACGAGTTTTGGATAAATCGAACTCGATTCAAAAACGTTTTTACAATACAATGATTTGTCGTTGCTCGCGAATTTAAAATAATAATATAACACCAGGACCATATTTACGCAAGGACAAATGGGACATTTGAGAAAGAATGGCCCACCGACAACATGCAAACAAAATTCAATCTCTGTAAAGTAGTTGGCAAAATTAAATTCAGTCGGTAAAAACCATATCGACTGTGTAAGTAATTTGAAGTTCAACACAGATAGATTGGCAAACCGTGCCAAGAAGCATTACGCATTACTTCTCCACTAGATCACATAGTATAAATTCTATAGATTGATAACTTTACTGCACTGGATAAGATAAATATTTATTCTTTTGATTTTTGTATCTGTTAATTTTTATTTATTCAAAATGCCGACTTTTTTAGTGTGTTGTAGAACCAGAAATAATATTTCTAAATATTAAAACATTTCTTTTTATATAAATATAATTTAAACAATAGTAATATCATATAGAGTACCTATTACAATTGCATTTTATTTCTAGATTTTTTTTACATTATTATTTAACTAAACCGACACTATGATATATATAGGTATTATTTAAATTATTTTTACAAAATGTACCTAGGTCGACTCCAATTAGTCGAGAAAGAGAGAGAAAGAGAAGGAGAAGATGAACCTAGGTACTAAGGTTAAAAATTATAAATTTCAAAACATGGTGAAATCAGTTTTCTTTGTATTGAATATTTTTTTTTTACTATAAACATATAAAAAATGTTTATTATTCGACACCAAATTTAGGTATACCCACTTATGTGTACTTTAGTTACATACATTTATTACATTAATTATAAAATTACTTATTATCTTATTAATATAGAGCCATACCGTATACTGTATACACTATACACAGCATATAGTATAATAATTAGTAAGTCTATTCACAGAACATGAAATTATTTAAAAACGTAAGTTATTTTATATTATTATTGTATATTGTATCATAAATATGTGTACAGGTACACTGTTTTTAATCTTTAAAATTGATAACATTTCCCGAGAGGCAGTGTAAAGACTTCAAGTTTGTATGCTTACGCCGCGGCCCACTCTATCTTACTCTATGATAACAACAGAAGGTTGAAGACTTTTTTTTTGTTTATTAACCGTTTTTGAAAGAGTATTATTTCGGGTAATCGGCAAATTAATTGTTCAAAATTTGTCGGCATATTATAAAAGCACCTCCCCAAAAATATGTCTTCGAATCATCCTTGTAAGGGGCTCAACATTTTAAATTGTACTGGGCCCATAAATTGGTAAATCAGGGCCTGTATAACACTGTAGACATAAGGTACGCGTTCCAAGGCGCATGACTGTTTGTACGCATTTTCTATGGTACGCGTTCCAAGGCGAGGTTGTAGCCGTGCAGCCGCTGCGACTCGCGGCTGTACTGGTTTTGGAGCAGTGTTGCGGCCGCAGCCGCACGGCTAGATGAACTTTGACGCCGAGCGCCACGCGCCGGTTTGCGACTGTATATTGTTTATCTTTAGTAATGTGATAACTGATAACAGCTTGCTATAAACAGTATAAACTTTAAAGTTTAAATTATTATAATTTATAATAATAATTATTCTATTATTTTATTGTGAAAATCAAAATGGCACAATTCTCATCAAAATACGATGAAAAGTTAAAAGTTAAAAGTTAATTGAACTCGTACGAGAGAATCCTGTGCTTTACGACCCAAAAAATATGAAATACAAAGATATAATTTATTAAGATTCAGTTTGGAAGGATATCGCGGTACAAATTGGGAAACCTATAGTAAGTACATACACTATCTACCTAATGGACCTATAAAGTTATATTTAAAACCAATATTATATGAAAAACTGTTATATAATTGTGTATTTTAGATTTCTAAATAATTAGTAGGTACCTATACTATATACGTTAAGCCTACTGACTATCTGATATAAATTGAGTAATAAATAGTGAAGGAGTCTTGTTATTTGTTCGTTATTCGTTATAATAATATATTATATATTAGTAAGTCCCTACCTAAAAACTATAATATATAATAATAAATCAAAATAACCGAAAATTACTTATTAACGTTATATAAACTTATATCGTTATCTACATATCCGGAACTCATACACAATAATACAATCATTAAAATAATTATTTTCTATCAATAATAATCTTTCGTATAAGATATGAGATAAATGTTCGTGAATTATAATATTATCAAACTGGTATATTTTTATATTTAGTTGCCATTTCGCAACGGCCGAGCCGCTTGCGGTTCCAGCCGTGTCTAGGAAAACAAACAGGTCGCAGCGGCTGGTGGCTCAACCTAGCCGCAGCCGCAAGCCGCTGCGGCCAGCCGCGCTTTGGAACGCGTACTTTTAGTTGCCACGACGTGAACGGAGGGAAACCACATGTGCCCGAAATCTCTGATTGATTTCAATTATCTAGGTATTACAGCAATATAGTTTCGCAATTATCAATAAATTTTGTGTTATATATACTTATTATATTGTAATAATGTATCGAGTATACCGATCTTTATTTTTCATATAATATTATTCTTATAATGTCAATGTCAAAAGTTTATCAGATTATAATATTATAGAACTATGTTTGAGAGCCGATATACCTAATGCGCGCATAAATGATCAAATTTAGTTTTAGATTTTATTGTAAAAGTCGTCTATATAAATACAAATATCATATTATAATTATACAGATAAAAATAATTTGATGATTTCAGATGATTAATATAATTTATCATAAGTAGGAATACTATACAATACTTAAAATATGTGCCTATTGTTTATAATGGTGTATTATATACTGGGTATGTGTACTATATACTATATAGAAATACACAAGAAGTATTATATTGTTTTTAAGGACAAAAAGGTGAAAAAAGTAACAACTGAGCCAGGCTTTGTATATCAATTTAAAATATTATTATCATAATGGCCTTGTCAATTGATATTTAATACAAATACGAGTATATTTTCGTGAGTATTTTAAAAATCATTCTAACAAATATAAAACAATAGATAGGTCATAGGTGTAAATAGGGGGGCCAAGGGGTTTTGGAGGCTATAACCCTCCTTAAGCCATCTCAATCTCTATAAGATTTTTGATATAATTTAGTTTTCTTATTGTATAAGCTATAAATAAAACATATTAGGTATATAAGACTATTTTAATTTAATATAATGTTTAGTAATAGCTACCCACCTAATCAACAAGTATTAAAACAACAAATGGTCAATAATATACATATGAACTATTAAATTTGTTATTACATACTCGTATTATCATGAAATATATATATATATATATATATATATACTCGTACATATGCCCTATGAATTTTAGGTCCCTATTTACGTCTACAAGATAGCTACCTAGTACTCGTATATTCATATTTATTTATTTTTTAGAAGATACCTTAAATATTTGCAAAAACTATCAAAAAATGGTATAGGTACTACTCAGTAGGTATAATACTTACCTATAATTAGAAAAACTTTTAAACCGGATATTAAAACTTTCAGTAGTATAACTTTTATGTCTCACTTAGAATTTAAGAGTTACTTATAGCCTATAGGTAATTAGGTAAATAATTATATTATTATAAATCATTGGCAATAATAGGTTGCAACTTGCAGTGAATTAACTACAAACAGTTAAAGATATTTCCTTCAATTAAGGGTATAATACTTATATAGACAGGGTAATCCGGAAGGGGTGAGATACCCTCCATTTTTTAGAAAAATAGTTCGGTAAAATTAAGTCCAGTCTGGGTAAATTTAAGGTTTATGGTTTAATCGATGGCAAACTATATGGTGAAAAAGTTTATAACCTTTTTTTTTTTTTTACAGAAACCTCTTTTTGTTCATTAATTATTTTGGGTACACCCTTCTCCCCTCTTAAATATTTATTTGAAACGTGTCTGAATATGTGCACCATATACATGTTATAAACTAGTATTTATACAGTCACTGCGCATAGGATGAATTTATTTTCTGTGTTTCAATAAAATAACTGGGAAAAGAGTTTTTTAATAACTAATATAATTCATGATGCATGATAAACTTATCTGTTTTTAATAATATTTAAAATAGAAACATTAAAATACACCTAGTCACTAAACTTTTAAGGGTACTCCTGGTGTAAAAATGTTGAAGTTACATAAGCTTTCAAAATTTTTTTTGGAAAAAAAAATTCATTTTTGATAATAGCAACTAACTAAATCTATCTAATTTTAAATCTAAAATTTTTATAATATTGTTGGCGATTTAGCTTATATTGGCGTGCAACCCTGCAGGGTGTAATTTTTGATGGAAATGAAAAAAACTTCTTTAAGAGTAAAGTTATAATGCTTATTATATATATATATATATAGTACAATAGTACATATTATATATGAACTATGGAATAGAAAAAATTTGAATTGTAATATAAAAATTTTGGAACTTTTTTAACGAAAATAGTCGATTTTTTCATCAAGTCCATTGCTCAAATACTTTTCTTTCAATCATGTATATGCCACTTTGAAAAAAGTAATTTTGAGAAAACTTAATTTATACTTTAAAATACTTATATAAGTATAATAGGTATAATATTATATATAGTGACCTAGGAGATAACAAAACTAATCAACTAAGTAACTAAAACTTCAAATTTCACTTTATGAGTATATTATATTAAATATGGTATACCGTTGTATTTATCAATTTTTGACTAACTATTTTTAATATTTAATTTGAAATAAATATCACCATTGCTCATTAAAAGTTAGTGCCAATTAAACTAATGTGAAGCTTTTTCGTAAATATCCTAATTATGTATGTAAAATATACTTTATTAATACTTTATTATCTTATAAATTATTATTTTCACTCGCGGTTATTGGGTAACGAAAGAAATAATATTATACCGTCATTACATTATACACGCATCTATATAATGTTATCTATTAACATATTAGTTGTAATATGTATATGAATAATTGTGACTATTTATAATATTATTAATTATTATTATTATTAACCGAAGTGGTACGTGCTAAAGATGACAACTTAGTTGTTGAAATACGTTTACGCAAAATTAAAGTGTATAATATTGTGACTTTGGGTAAATAATACAATAATATTAATGTTATTATAATGTAATGTTAAGGAGCCTCCCCGCATCACCGTTTTTTTTTGTCAAAAACTACCTACTCGTTCTTATTCCAACAGTTTTAATTAACTTTTGATACGGGCAGTAGTGTTCGCAGTAGGGTATACTACACATTTACCTATGTCGTATACTCTAGAGATTTTTAACAAATTAATGAGTATACTCAAGCAAATAGCAATTAACAGAAAAAAAAAATTATTCTTGTTTTTACAAAGCCATATAAAGAAAGAATAAAAAAATTGCCTTTATAACTCTTTAGAATAGATGACTATAGATAATCAGACTGTTCTCATATTTAGTAATAATAAGTGTTTATACAATAAATTTAATCAAATCTTCACAATTCGTGTTTTGCATAATATAATTTTGTTATATTGCAGCTCATTAGCATAAATTAGATGGGTATTACTAGTATTAGCCATTAGGTAGGTATGTATACGTATAGTCATATAAACGGAGACAACAAATTCGAATACAAAGTCCTCTTAATATGTGCGTAAACGAGTGTAGTAATTAATAAACAATATTATATATATTATATATTTATTAATTATTATCAGGGGTTTCAAGTTGATGCATTAAAAATCTCATCGATATGCACTCACTTACAGGGCCATCCCGATAGGGGGTCTTGGAGGGACGTCTCGCTCCCCCCCCCCAACGAAAACCCCAGTCGACAGTCGGGCTTCTTTCATTTTATACGTGATTTTATCTCAAGTCACTAGGCCCTTTACCGACACTAAATTCCAGTTTTGAAAATAAATATATCAAAAGAACGATTTTATTACATATTACCATATTATGTACTCGCATTAGTATTGATGGGTACATTTTCAATAGGCATATTATAAAAAACGGTACACAGAATTTATTATTATTATTTATTTTATAGTCGGCATTCAGCTGAGTTATCTGTTATTGGTTTTTCACTGTGCTTAATCTAAAAATAGTTTCACCCGCACCCGTCTATATAAAAAAAATATATATATACATAGTACTATTTATATTGGCAATACAGAGCGATACAAAGCTTTATTCACTTTGTCATACACCACTTTATTTGGGATGGCGTTGTATAGGTAGTAGCCGACTTACATGCGACGGACAAACTTTATTCTTATCCTTAGCTTTATAATATAGCTTTATTCTCTATTCAAAGAAAAAAAATGTCTAACATAGAAATACGTAAACGTAATCGTATTAAAATTAAATGTTTCGAATGTGATTCCATGTTTGGTAAAGATTACAAAGGAAAACATGAACGAACTCAACACGGTGGAAAAAAGTTTCAATTACGCATGTTGGTGCTCTTCTAATAATCCGTTTGAAGCCGTTATGGAGAGATCAAAGATAAACAAAAATATAATTAGACATATTTTGTAGTTCAATTTTTTTAAAAAAAATTATTTATATAATAATATCTTTATATATATGAAAACAGGCCTTTTTTATGTTCCAATTTTCTGATAACACTATTGTTTTGCGAATTTGGGGAACATAATTCTGGTTTTTCAGGTTTTCAAAGTGATATTATAATATAATAATCGGAATAAGCAGAAAAAAAAAATCTCAAAATAAAGTTTGTAAATGTCTAAAAGTATTGATGTCCCTCCCTCCACCGGTTCCGGATTTTCTCTTCACGGCCCTGCGTGTGTACCTATATTATAGGTACATAAACGTAACCACTCTCGACATAATATGTTGTGTGAAATTAAAAACGTGTACATATAATATTATAATAGTATAAAGTTTGACGTTATTTAAAAATTAAAACTTTTCAATACAAATTAAATATTGTTTATGTACCTATACGGCATTGAACTCGACAAAGTGCAGTGTACCTAATCGAAAAGTGAAAACCATGCTATTTAGGTCTGGAAATTTTCAAACTATATATATATTATATAGTTCGACATTTCAACATAGATACCTATTATATAATTATTGTTATTGTATCGATAATTAATATTATTTAAATAAATAAATAATTATAATTATTATAATTGATATATATTGTACAGGTAATACCAACGGTCAACGTAGTATTATTATTGTTAATTATCATTTATCGCTATTATATATGGATGTTCGAATGTTCGATAGCGCACGCGTTTTAACGGAGAAACAGTTTATCAGACATTTTTTTTTTTTATCTTTAGAACTTTACGGGGGAGAGCCGCTGCCGCGTCGACTTGATCGCTATATTTTATCGACAACCGGTCGCTGATCGCAGTACACCACCGGCTGGCCTGTGGCAACAACGTTTCTTTCTCCATATCTCCACATTCGTTTCGTTGAGAAGACGGACTCGTATAGTAACATTTTCATTTTCAGTGTACACCCTTGGGCAAACTGCACGTTGTACACGATTATATATATATATCGTATTATATTTTACACGACTGCTAAAACATGGTCGTGTGCAACAAACCCAAGGTGGAAAAGCGAAAGCAAATCAGTGTCAAGTCCATCTCGGACGTCGAGGACGTAGTTGCCATGAAGAAGACGTTTAACCGGCATCTGCACTTCACGCTGGTCAAGGACAGGAACGTGGCCACCGCCCGGGATTACTACTACGCTTTGGCGCACTCTGTAAGGGACAGCTTGATTTCTCGGTGGATCAGGACACAACAACACCATTATGCGGTCAACCCGAAGGTGAGTTCCGTCGTACCTATACCGATTCTTTCACAGGAGTTTAGCGTCTCGTTTAATTAAAATATATAGTACCTACCGAAAAAACATTATAGTTTGTGGCAAAAGCAGTCCCGTACAAACGCCTTCAATTTGTGATATTTCCGAAATTGCTTCTTTTAGTTCATAATATACCTAGTATAATACTACTCGTATAGTACGTGCCTACAACCCAGCTGCGGTTTACGTTTTTCGTTAATATTGTTATTATAATAACATTATAATTTAGTGATTGCTTAATTGAAAATTAAAATACAGTCAAATATTACAAAGAAAGATACATTTTCGAGTTATTTTATGTAGATACAGTACAACCGGAATATACAAACTGAAATTCGAGAATGTATATAGGTTTGAACCGATTTCAGAAAGAAAAAACCGAGTTTTAGAAAAATGTTGAAAATTGAAGACGTCTGGCAGGGCTTTTGTCGCTATATATTGCTTAAATATTTGCATAATTTGATGTCGTACGGGCTATGTTATAATATAATTATTATGTATTTAGGTATGTGTTTGGTAGGCATATTGTCAATATTTTATCAGTTAAAACAGACCTGTAACCAATGCCCAATTCCCGTGTGTCCCGTTTTTAACAAGATTATCCTTTTAAAACGGGAAGCATCTTGGGCAATATATTATTGTACTATTTTTACATTTTGTAACGAAAAAATCACGCAAATTAAAAACGAATTTTTTTTTAATCTTTAGACCCATTAAAATTTTCTAGAAGTATAAAAATATTTTAATTAATATTTTAGATATTTAAGTATAGGTATTATAAATTATTAATAATTATATACAACCATGGTATTCACAAAATTAGAAAACAAAATGTATAAAATATAAAATAAGTATTATAGATATTGTCTATACCTACACGTAAGCATGTGCCATAGACATTTACTACTCACTAAAATAAAAGTATAATTATCATAATAATTAAAAACATTTACATTTATACTTTTATACTTTTAAACTTATAATTACTTATTTTAATAATACAATTTTTTTCATTGGTCTATATTTCTGGGTACAAGCTTTTTTATGTTTAGGTTTTCTAGTTTTTACCAACTAGTATATAATTCTGTGGTTACCATCACAAAATATATTATTTATTTCTCACTATACGAAAATATTATGATCAGACTGAATCCATACTTTGCAAAAATAATTAATATATAATATAATAATAATATAGGTAATTAAATAAATTAATAATATGATATAATATAATATAATCATGCGAAATTGCGAAGTCAATATAATATGCCCTGTAATGCTTATTGGCAATAGGAAATAGTTTTAAAAATATTATTTATTACGATTATAATATTAATTATTATAATACACTGTATGTACGGTTTATTAAATGTTTTGTCATATACGTTTCTTTTTCTAAATTAAAAACACCCTTAAAACTCGAATACTCTTAAAAATAAAAATTAATTCTATAATAATTATTATATATTTCATTAAAGTATTATATTATAGTTATCGATTTAAATAAAAATAATAGTTAAGGGTGCTGGCTATTTATTAAAAGGCCTCGTGACTGCCGTATATTAAGGAGTATTATATAGTCAATTTCTTTCTCTTTCACCGGACGGTTTTGTGCTTGTGTTAATCATAAATGATCATTAGTGTTAATATCAAAATTACGTCCATAATTTATTTTGTAATAACTAAAAACCGTACATTTTTCACTCAAATAGACGATTCTAATTCCATTAGAACGTCAAAATGTGTTTAAAACATAGATTCTTTATAACTTTCTTGAGGTATCGTATCAAGAATATTTCAAACATTATTTCTAGTTAATTAAATATTTCCATTGAAAATTTTGAAAATGTTTAAATATTTAAACCACTATTATTACAATAAAAATTTAAAATATTTTTGGTACGATACCTCGAGTAAGTTCTGAAGAATACAAAAATGTCTTAAAAATTAATATGGTCTCGGTCCGATGAAATTAGAAACAGTTGTTTTTGACGTAATGTATATAAAGCCCCTCAAACGAATATAACTGTATCATAAGACTAAAATAAAGGTTAACCACTTAAACCCCTCCCTTTGAAAAAATGTCTGAACTCAACACTGTCGGTATTGAATTTTGCACTGAAAACGTAATCGAGCCAAGCTATTATTAAATTATTACAATTTATGTCTTATAGTGTATATATTAGCATACGTTTTAAAGGATATAGTTTTAAAATAGATTCGTGAATTACGTTGCATTTAATTTAAAAAAGTAAGTTCACGAATAACATATTAACATGTTAATGTTATGTAATTGTTCGTTTTAGAGTAGACTTCTAAATGTTAAATAGTATCAAATTAAAATACTAATTAATTCAAATATGTGAAATAATTTATAATTTAATTTATTATTTATTTTCATAATATGCGGCCGATGCAGTATTATATTAAACTTATAATCAGTATCAGTTGTTAGTCAATGATTTAGAATATTCTAGAAATGTATTTTAAGTACCTACGTGGTTCAAAATTACTGTAATTAATTAATATGGTTTATTACATAGTATCTATAGAATATTGATTATACAAATTTAAATGATTTAAGTCGAGTACAAATATATGTGCTTTGCAACTAATTAATATTTCATTTGATTAGATTAAAAGTAAAGGTTATCATTAGACATTTATAGTATGTGGTTTATTATATAATACAGGTATACCTGTATTCATTTTATACTAGGACATGTTTCTAAAGTGACTTTACAGTAGAATTTGGAAATTACTTTAAATTTGAGAACCGTATAGCAACCAATAAAAATCTATACCTACATTTAAAAAAAAAATGTATTTAGAAAATGTTAAAAATGGTAACCGTTAGATCTCATTTTCATTATTGCCGTTCCCATAAATAGACGTTATTATTATCTTATAGATAATGAAGACATGTGTATGTAAATTGTTGATCAATTGTAAATTTTTTGCCCCTTCAAAATAGCATTTAAGCAGAGCTGTCCCGAAGACATATTTAGGGGTGGGGATGTCCTCAAATAAATTTACCGACTGACATTAATATTTACTAACAGTTTACTTTCCCGAAAAAATATATAAACAAAAAAAAAAGGTTATCAACTTTTCTGTAATTTTCGACAAACCTGGATTAATTTCCTACTTAACTTTGCGGATTTATTTTCTGAGTGATAAGGAGGGGGAGATTATACACTTCCTCAAAGGACGGCCCTGTATTTATGTAATATACCTACTTGGAATAACTTTTATGGACGTATACTAATTTTGTATATTATATCTACGTTTTGTTCTTATAAATTGTAATTATTTTTATGTTTTTAAAATAAGTAAACTATAGGTATTAGGTATTATCATCTTAGAAAAGTGTATAAAGTGGTAATAAATAATAATAATTTATTTATATCGTTAAAATATAGGTAGGTATCTATAATACTAATTAGTAATCATGGTTCATACAAATGGAATTTCAAAGGCAATTTTAATAATGACTTTAAATCAGGGGCCTACACAGGCGTAGGGTTCTAGGATACTTAATATTGGTGTTAAAAGTATTACACAAAAAAATATGTGTACTTCCCCTTAGAGATATATTATGTGGCTATATTGTCCAGGACCAGGTAGGTACATTGCAGTTAATATCGAAAATCTATAGTCTTCTCAGTACACGCATTATGTAAATATTAAAAATATATATAATATATATAATATTGGAGAATTTAGGTATTTGACCCAAGCTAATAAAACCGTTTCATCTTTATTAGTATAATGGTGGAAACCCATCTATTTTGACGTGACGTATGTCGCGATCCGACGTTTTTTTTTATGTTGCACCTACTTTTAGGACGCTTCATCAGTGAATCACGATTAGTTGATTATATAATATTTCAATAATTATAGTTTAGTCAACACTGACGATATTTTACTTCTATGTAATTATTTTCAATTATCATGATTCATATATTTTAATAAAAAAAAAACTTATTAATAATTTTAACTTTGATTAAACACAAATTCAATCAATATCTACACAACCATTATATACGACGGGTCCGCTTGTTCTGTGCTTTAATATAATGACGCGAGTGATATGTCAGAATCAAATACTGAAATACACTTCGGTTCAATACAAAAAACGTCAGATCGCGTTACGTATTAGGTAACGTTAGAATAGTGGGTTTTCAACATAATACTTATATTTATATTTATGTGTGTATACTATATATACTATATATTGTATGCCAACAATTAAGATTTTTTATACAAAAATATACTCAGGGCCGTCCCGAGGGGGGGGGGGTCTTACTCCCCCCCCAACTCTGGAAAACATTCAGCAAATAGTAAAAAAGTCTATGGCTTTTTTTTTTTTTTTGCTTATTCACGTTTTGAAAGAAGTGTTTTGGAATTTTGTCGGAAAATTATGCAGCAATGAAGTATTTTCGGAATTTTAAGTCGGAAAACTATAAATTATTAGGATTTTAGTCGGCAAAATGGGAAAAAAGTTTATTACTTTTTTTGTTGTTTGCTTATTTTAAGTTTTAAAGAGAAATATTATATTATTTTCACATTTTCATCCCTCCCAAAAAATCTTTCTTCAGGACGGCCCTGAATATACTGTATTATATACCTATACTGTAATATACAGTATATTGTATACTACACCAAGTACAGGTACTAATATAATACTCACAGATATGCCGGTTGTTAAGTGTTGCTGGAAAGTCGACTACAATGTTCTAAAACTGTCCAATAATTTCTGAATACCTATAACGATCAACGATTATTTTATAAAATGTATAATACTAATATTTCTAACATTTTAATGCTGTCGTAAAAAATTGAACTGTAATGAAACATAACTGCAACGCTATTGTTTTAAATATTCATAAATACTTACGAAGAAAACTGCCATGGATAGAAATTACGTGTTTTATCTTAATTTCATTTATGTAGTTAATTTGATACATTAAAAAACAACGGTATTTTACTTGCGCGGACGATAATATATGAGTAAGTACCTACTACTTACATAGTTATAAACCTACTGCAGGTCAATTATCTGAAATATTTAAATTATAGTACCTACCAACTAGTGCTTGTTTAAAAACTAAAAATAATAATCTACATATACATATTTACTTTTATTTTAGCGAATACGCTTTTTCACAACTAGGTATGTGTTCATCGGTGTCAAACCCAGACTGTTTATGTTTTTAGTTTTTGGCACTGACATTATGATAATATTGTGGAAATACGCGTATATACCTATACGTATATTTACTAAAATAAACGTAAATATTAGATTTTATTAAAATGCAATAGGTGTCTTCCAATAAGTACTAAGCTCATTATTTTATTTCAAAATATCTATACATATTACATATTATATGTACCAACACAGTATAACCTCCAATCTGATTCATTATTATCAAATATTAAATATTATTATATTTATATTATATACCTACTATTTTTTGAACACATTATATTTTTTAACTATCAAATTCTATAAAATAACACTTATACCCAAGTCATAATATAATAATGGGATTAAAGGATATTTTTTAATTGTCGTTTTAGTTTTAGTTGTTTATTATTTATTTATTAGGTACATATCTATTAGTACAATTGTTTTGATATAATACTAATTACTTACTATTATTAATTTAACTATGATTATAATTATATATGATGACAATTTATATATTATATTACTATTAATTGTTACAAGTAGAGAGATTCAAAAGTACATAATACAATAATAATATTTAATTACAAAAATATACTAACGTAAAGGACACCATTTACAACACACAATCAGTCAAGATTGTCAACCAATATGATTATCAATCACAAAAATCTAAAATAAAAAATTGTCATTATATTTAATATGCACTTTCAATCTTGAATGAAAATCATCCAAACTGATACTGACCGTGTAAGTATATAAAAATGTTCGTGTATTAAGTAGGTAACCCGGACATTAAAAATATGTTCGTTCGTACCACAATGTATCAAATTACTAAGATAGTAAAATCATAGATATTGTTGTTTATCGTTTAAAAAACAACACGTTTAATATCAAAATGTTTAATTAAATAAATAACATAGTAAATTGTATAGGCATAAATAAAACATAATATAAACATAAACATCGATATTGAGACCCAATGCCCAAAATGTTTGGTTAAGGAAGATATTATAATAAATTCAATATAGGTATTATATATTGCAGTACGTCAATTATCAAAACACATATATACCTATATTATTAGGTGTATATAAAATAGATAAATGGATATTTATAAACTATAATAGGTATGTAATTTGTACCTACCTATATATTTATAGTATGTATTTATAAACTTTTGTAAAATTAATTTAATTGATGATTTTTTTATGTATTTAATTTAAATTTAATAATTATACATAATATAGAGTATAAAGAGTAGATTAAATTAAAGTATTTATTATATATGTATTTGTTAGCTTTTTATAATATTTTGTATACTTTTTACTTTTTTTTGTATTGACGATATCCATTAAAAAATTAAAACTTTGCTATTTCTTATAGATAAAATATTAGAATAGGTATATAAAATATGTTAATACGGTACTTATTATAAAAAATAACTTTAAAATGTATATACAGTGACGTAGCTACCGCAGGGACAGTAGGGGCAACTGTCCCTGGTCACCGAACTCCCAGGGCCGCTAAACATTCATTATCTCCCCACTTCCTCTAACCCTAGGCAGATGAATATTTTTTTTTTTGTTGCTCATTTGTGGTTTTTAAAGTAGATTTCTCGATTCCTATAGAGAAATGTATGCAAATGAGCTTTTTTTGTTTATTTTGGGGGGTACAAAAGTCTGATTTGCACCAGAGCGCTTTGACTTGTATAGCCACTGAGTATATATTATATACCTACTTACTTATATTAATACTTACGAGTAGGTATATAGTAAGAATTCTTAATTGTAACCCATAGAATTTTCAGTAATTATTGGCTAATTATTTGTCTTTTTAAATAACAATTAAAAAAATAAGACCTAGATAGCTAATATTTTAATCATTTTTTTAATAGTATAATAAATTATCAATGACCAAAGTTCAATTTATTTTACACGACCACATGATGGGTGTCATCCAAGTTCCAAATATATTGAATACAATATTTGTATTCGATATATTTATAATTTGGGTATAGGCTCCTATATTAATAAATTAAACATTGGTTAAATATTTAAGAAACACACTAAATACGATATTACTAATAAAAGTTATATTCGTGGATTTTTTTCTATATATTATTTTGATTCGTTTAATTAAGAATTAATTTTAATAATTGCATATTATGTATACCTAAATATTGAAATGAATAATAAGTAGGTATATAGGTATTATTACACAATACAACTTCCGATAAATTAATTATATTTTATGCAATTATTGAATATTCAAATATATGCCCAGAAATTAATGGTTAGCAAATGGCAATAATATGAAATATGAGAAAATGCCAATTTCAATAGAATATAATAAATTTTTATAAATTATTAACTACATGCAGTAAGATGTATGTATACTATATATGTTGAGTTAATATAAATTTTCCTGTACTTTTTTATTAATATATAATATATAGGTATTTAATAAATAAGTACAATAAAAAAAGATTATTTTAAATATTGTTTTTGTACATGACATGACGTGTTGGTTATTGACTTTTAACCTTGTTGAAGGTGGTTTTAAATATATACACGAATATCTGGCAACAATTCGGGAGATTTGTTACACGCGTCTGCATTTTATTTATTATATCAAACTCCATCACAAATTTCATATTATTATTATACTGTATAATTATGTCCTATTCATATCATAATTTTATTTTTATTCGTATAATACCTATAACTATACCTACTAATAATAATTTTATTAGGTACTAAACAATTAAAATCTGCAATATTTATTCTAATTGAATAGATATTAGTTTCGTAATAATTAATAACAATTAAATGCATAAATATTCCACGTGCATAATAATGTATTTCAATGTTTCGCCTTTTTTGTATAATTTTTACAGCTACTCATAAAAATTATGTTAGTATTATTTTGTGTTAATAATATTTGTGACTATATTATGCTCTTCGATATATTATATCGGTTGCTTAATCACGATAATATATTTACTTATCTATACATACTTTTATTTATTATACGTATAATATGTATTATATATATATGGATTATATTAAACATGTAGGTTATATTTTAGGGCATATTTTTCGTGTATAATATTATAATTTATGGCCATTCTACAAATACAATTTAATTGGAAAATTTAAGTCGTTATATTTTGTTTATCTAAACATTGTATTGACTTGGATCATTTATATACGCGTAGCTCCGTTACCTAGTCATATATTATTGTAATTTTAAGTACAATAATATTATATACATCAGGTTTTTATTATCACTAAATTACTTTTGAACATAATTGACCTAATTATGAAAAAGCAAGTGAAATGTTTATTGAATAACAATACTGACGTCACTAATAATATCATAATTAGTAATTAACTCTATAATAATAATATATCGGTGTCTTGGTGATACTTGACGGTTATACTTTATATTTTTAATTTTTTTTCTCGATTCTATGCAAAATGAATGAATTAATTCTACAAACATGAAATATTATAGACTATTGTGCCTATACAGTAAATAGTACACAAATACTAAATTAAAAAATCTTGTATTGAGTCCAAAAAACGATGAGTTATTATTTTAATACAATCATTATGTTTAATATGATTAAAATTCAAGTAAATATACATTTTTATACTGTATAATCATATATCACGAAACATCATCATAATATATAACATAAAATCTTCCCGTTGTTTTCGCCTCTGGCTGATATTTAGGCGTTCTATGGAGGCTGGAGTTTTTATACTTAAAATGAGCTAAATTGCCCTAATCTTTAAGTCTGAGGATAAATCTAATGTAAAAAAATTAATGGACGATTTAAATCATGAGCCACATTGCCAAGCTTTTTGATGTGCTTTAGTACTGCAGAATATCCATCCTTTAGTTACACTCCATTTTTATCATATATATATATATATATATCATATATATGAGTTTAAACCAGATCGTTGTGGCTTCTATGAAGTTTAATGTTTATAATAATTTCGTTTTAAATGCCTTTGGAAACCATAATCAAGTGGACGTTATTTACACAGACTATGCTAAAGCCTTTGATCGAGTTGACCACGGCGTTCTTGTTGAGATTCTCTACAAATATGGTTTTATTGATGCAACTCCTATCGTGCTTTAAATCATATTTGTCTGAGATCACTGGGTAAAAGTTTTAGGATATAAATCTGTTTTTCTAATGTTCCTTTTGGTGTTCCCCAGGGAGGTCAATTATCTCCATTATTATTTTCACCATTTGTTAGGGATATAAAAACAGTGGTTTCAAACTATCAATTTATATTATGTTTTATTACACATTATTTGAAGTTTTTTCGTAAAATTGTGCCCGTGGCCGACTGTATAGCTCTCCAAAATGAATTAAATAGGTACTGTTGTTTCATGGTTTAATTCTATTGGACGAAGCCACCTACACCCCCACATCAATGACGTGCTTATAATTTTTTACGCAAGAGTTAGAACATTTATCTCCCCCTTTGTTTATAATTACTGATTAAATTGATAACACTGACAAATATATTATGTGTTTTAAAAAAAGTTAAATTATTAAAAAAGTATAATTATCACAAATGATTGAAATAACGCGAATTAATTAAAGATAGGTATATTGTTAATTATGCTCCTCATACTCATGCAACCGTATGCATAATAATATATTAAATGGGGATCTTTAGCAGTGGTGTGAAAATAATTTTAGTAATAATTTTTAAAAAAGGTCATTCATGCAAATGTTCTCAAAAATCGAGAACTCGCTGAAAAATGGTAAATAAGCAAAAATTAAAAATACATTTTATACTCTTGAAATAATGGCAAGAAAACTTCCAAGGGGATGATTGCCACGTGGCCTTTCTTAAATCCATTCCTGGATATATTTTATAGTGAGTAGTGACGTACAACTAACTTAGGTAGTATTAAATTCTCAGGTCTTGGACCCCATATTATTTCAATTTTTATGACAAACAATTTCAAAACTTAAACTCCTATAAATAACAAGAAATCGATAACATTTTGTCTAAAATGTTATGATGTAAAGAATTTATAGGTACTAAAATATATAGGTATGTATACCAGGTGGCAAGTCACTATATGTCAATTATTTCCGGAATCCCAAGAAAATAACCCTAATCGATTTTTATATACACGTGCGTTTTTCCCATTTTCGCAGTTTTTGGTATTTTTTTTATACATAAAAATATTTTTAAAAAGGTTTAAGATTTTTCACTTTGCTTAAACTTTAAAAGAGTCGTTATCGTTTATTAGTTTTTAGGCCGAGTAGTAATTGTATCTATGAAACCCAGACGACCCCCCTCCCATAAATACATCACTGTGTGGAATCCATATAAAACAAAAGATTCTTCTCATTTAGAACGGGTAAAAAAGACATTTTTATTTTTATCTTCTGCGGCATATATATTGAAAATTCAACATCCTCAATACAGGATTTCCTTCTTGCTATGTTATGCGTGAATTTTACCTAAATATCACTGGCAGACAGAAAAGTTAATGCGTTCTTAACATTTCTGCTAAAATTGGTGGATGGTTGTACCCAGTGACGCACACGTGATTTTTGAAGTGTAACAAAATATAAAAACTACCCTCCCCCCCCCATTAAAAATGTCTGAGCAAAATAAGTCATTCAAAGTAACATTATATGTTTATTGTTTATATTAATTAAAAATACTTAATATAGGTACTGAAAATTGAAAGAAGTAATAAAATACCTAATCATTAAAATGTAAGGCTTTTAGTTAAAGTAGAACACTGAAGGCTAAATTTATCTATAACATAAGTATGATCAATATTAACATCTTTTATTATCCAAAATTAATTATCCTACAAATAATCAGAATCAGTAACCATAATTGAAAAAATTGAATACATTAAAAAATAAAGTATCTAACAATGGGCCTTTTCCCCAATTTTTATACATTGTATATTGAGACATTAAGAGAATACTACAAACCAATTTTAAAATGGTTTTAACCATTTTTTTAAAGTACCTACAAAACTAATTTAACAAGTAATATCATGGCAATACTTTTATAAATTTGCTAAAACGTGAATAGGTTATGTTTTATATCTATTATTTTAGACTCTTTTACAGGCAATTTAAATTTTAAAAAAAATAGCAATATTCAATACTAGTATACATACCAGAAATAGTAGTTGTTCCGTTAGCATCAATATGAATTTTTTATTGATACTATTTTGTTGATCTAAACACACAAAAATAAAATATAAGTATTTTAATTCTAATTTAATTGAATTTATTTATTTTAATAAAATTTAATTTTATGTATCTACCTATCTTATATTACATACATATATAAATATATTTTTATTTAGTATTTTTACCTGTTTGAAATAAGTTAGATGATGAAACGAAATTGTTAGTGCTAATTTTATTTTTTTTCATCATGAAATGTTTTATGTCATAATTATGTTTTCTTCGTTCTTTTAAAACGATATGCAGTTATTTAAAAGAGTATTCCAATTGACTGCATTGTGATCTATTTTTTTTTAAACCACTCATACACACAGATTTATTGGAGAACATAACGGTGAAAAATCAGTCAAATTTTAAAACACAACACCACAAAATGAACACACATCACAAAAAATCGTTTTGTACGACTATGGTTATATGGATATATCGGAAATTCCTACGGTTATTAATAGCACTCCTACTCAAAAACTGCTCTGTTGTACTTTATCACATATGTATACCTACGTAGTGTTATCACTATTGGTATACCATGGCCATACCACGGTAATATGCATAAACATAGATTGTACAACTGAGTAATTACAATTATCTCGTATTACAATATAATATAGGTAGGTATTTATACCTATATCTTTATTCATTTTATTTTCTCCTATATTTTTAACCCCCCTCCCTCCTCCATGAAAGACGTAGCTGTAGCGGTCGCTACACTTGAGGATAGGGGGGGGGGCACTGGTTGTACCGATGCCCAATATTACTATCATTGGCGGAAATCTGGTTGAATTATTGGTGAGGCTAGGTATATACCTAAACATAATTATAGTAATTACCGACTAAAATTTTTTTTCGCTGCGCTCGATATTCATATATTTCCCAACTTCAATATCGATGTTTAATATATAATTTAATTTACATAATATCATACATCACTATTGACGACAGACTTCTAATGAAAATATAACTATAATAGGTATTTAATCAAATTATAACATATTAACATGAAAAATGAATAAATTATTAATTATAGATTAGAAAAAAATCATTTGCTATTTGAAACTTATCAAAATCTGAAAACTAAAATAACACAGTAATTTTTTTGTTTTTTTTTTTTATATATATAGGTAGGTACCTACTTATATATTATAATATATATTTCAGCTACTTGTTTATTTATTATTAGATTTTTCGCCTCCTTAATAGGTTTTATATAGGGAAACGTTTTATTTTAATTTCCCACATAACATTGAAAATATAGTTTTATTGATTTAGTCATACTTATACTTATATGTATTTATTTTTATTATAGTTATACTTACTATTAATACGGGCAGAATAGGTCTTGAATTTAGGTTCCCTAAATCGATGCGGCTTATCACATCGACATTGGATACAGAATTGTTTGCAGATTCGGAGTCTGTGTGTTCTTCCACACAAACAGATTCATTAACATTTTCATGTTTAATCGATAAATCAAAACAAAAATAGGTAACTATAGGTTTGTGAAAACCGGACCTTTTTTTACTAAACGAAATGTTCTTACGTCTCTTAGCAAAAATATCCATATAAATACACTTAGATGTAATAATTTTTCAAAACATTTTTAAGGGGGCTTACCGAACTTTTAAGCGCGCTAAGTCACCTCAAGTCCCCCCGATTTCCGACAATGTTCCTACTCTTCTTTCTCAATTAAATTTCAAAGTCCCTTTGTGTTCCATTCAGCTAATTACGGTCGTAATCATACTCTATACGTACGTATACCTACAGACTATAGTTCTTTATTATTTAAAAATTCAAATACGTACGTACCTATTTTCAAGTGTATTTATTTTTAATTTACAACAGATTTTATTCTAGTTATGAAATAATATTATTAAAATATATGTATATATAGGTTATATATGTATAACATATAATAAGCTAGTAGAGATAGGATTTTAATAACTTGAATTTTTTTTCTACAAGTGCTAAACAATGCTATCCAAGCTACAAATTTGTTTCATTATAGGTATAACGATTTTGAATATGTAATTTTTATTTTGCATTTTTCGTTTTAAATTAATTTTTTTAAATATTGATTAGGTAGGTACATTTATAAACTCATTTTTGCTTTTTTTTTTATACCATTTGCATAATTTTATCATATCTCAAAACACGGATTTATATCTGATGAACTCAATTATCTACTCACTCCACTGATATTGAAAAAGTAATAAAATTAATTGCTGGTTTTCAATGATAAAATAAGGAATATCGAATGAACACAATACCAGATATCTATACTCTCTATGCCACAAGTCCACATGCATAGTAAATTATATCTAACAAATAATATTAAAATTATACATTTAAAATGTGTATGTGTATTTAATATATCAATCTATGTTTATATATTATTAATAATTATTTTAAAATTAAAATATTTTCACTTATTTAAGTAGATTTTTTAGGTAGGGCAAATTTTTGGTTCAATTTTTAAAGTTTTTAGGGTATTTTTGTTTTTATTTAGTGCATTTTTGAGGGGTTTTTTGGTTCGTTAAAATCCTATCTCTAATAATAAGTAATATATATAGTAGGTATAATATAATTTATGTAATATAACCACGGTTTAAACAGTGTTAATAACACGACACGATTTTAAGGAGTATTATATAGGCAATATATTATTCTTTCTTTGTAAGACTTTGTGCTTATGTCAGTCATGCGAATGATCATATTAGCATATTAGTACCTACTTTGTAACTCGTACCTAAAGTATACAGGGAGCTATTGCACATGTCAGTAATCTATATTGCTAAAATGTATGTATATTTTTCACTCGAATTTAAACGTTACAACGAATATATCGATTTATTTTTCGAAAAATATTCGAATTTTCCACAACATTTACGAAAGGAATAATCGCAGTACAGGTACTTTTTTAAAAATTTTTAATTAAATTAAAATTTAATTATACATTTTAACATATTTTGGAAACGGTTTTTATTATAGGTAATATAAAATATGAAATTGAAAAATGTGAGGCTCGATCATTCCCTCGGGTACCTATGGGTATAATGAAGGATCCGTGTACGTTTTTTAAATAGTTTTCGAAGCACACATCGTGTCGTACCCATTGTTGAGATTATAATGTGTAGGTCGTTATTTTGACTAAAAAAACGGAGGTGTGAAGGCTCGCAATAATATTTTGTATTTACTACGACTAAATTAATGATGGTATTTATGGCAGGCTCGTTTTTGAGGGGGGGGGGCGATAAAGCCCATGTGATATTATACCAGATTAGATAATTAGGTAGGTAATTAATTGTGTTATATAATTATATTATAATAATACCCCACCACTATGGCACTTTAAGAACCGTTATTAATTATTATAATTTCGTAAACTGACTAAACAAATCTTAGTGATACTGTGATATCTTAATAAAAATGTGATACCTATATTCTATATATTATAATAAAACTAATATAAATTGGTCCTCCGCCGTGTATTCATCATTGTTACCCGTTAACTGAAAATTTAATTTTCAGTTTGTCTGTTTTAGTTTTGGCAAGTCCTCTATTGTACCTACCTACTATTGTAGTAGTAATTTATACGCTTATTGTTATATAAATGATATAACAATATATATGTTGAATAAATGATAATTTTTAGCAGGAATAATATGCTAATGAGTTGGCTGCCAAAAGACTAAAAGAGCCTTCAGGTAGGAGAAACCTTTTAAATTTATTAGTCGAGAAAAATGTTTTCTGGCGTATCAAAGAAATGGCCATTTTAGTAGAAAAAATAGTACAAAATTTTGCTAAAATGAAAAATAGACTTAATAATGATAAAACTAATATTATATTGCTTATTAAAATGCATTTGTTTATTTACAGAGTTTATGTTATGTGTACATTTTATATTTGTATTATTAGTTTATATATATATTTTTTTAGGTCTAGAATATTTCTAAAAAAATATTGCCCCCCCCCCCCTAAAACTATGATCAAGATACGTAGTTTTGTTAAAATACATACCTAGACCCCTTTTTAATGTTTATAGTTATATTCAATGCTAGGCATAAACGAGTTAATAAGTTAATAGTTAAGTGAAAGTTAGTTAATTTCAACTTTTAACTTAAATTTTTTCATTTGATTTTTCGCTAACTTATTTTTGGCTGTATTAACTATGAATTAACGAGTAACTTTTAATTAAAACTCAGTTAAGTTAATTTTGAAATAATAAATACATTTTGATTTCATATTGTGTATATTGTCAAATTGGTTGAATAAAAACAAAGTTGTTTTTGTCGTTTCTAATAATTCTTATATTATAGGAAATTATTTATTTTCTGAAAACATAAATAAAACAAGAATAGCTATAGCCTATAGGTACATTATAATTTATATAATAATCTCCCCACGATAAAAATTGAGGAATATATTAGATTTTCCACCAATAAACAATATTTAGGTAATGAAAAATTTTCATTTGTTAGAATTTTGAAGAAAAGGTACCTACTAATTAAACATTTTTATGAACCTATTTATTGTTAATTTTAATGATAATTATTATTATAAATACATTGTAGTATTTTTAATGATTATTAACAGTTTTAAAACGCTTAAAGTTAAAAATAACAGTATTTCCAAAAAAAAAAATTATAGATACCTACCTACCTACTTAATTATATCCGTATGTATAGGTATCTCAAATGTTATATTGACTCAAAAAAAAAAAATTAATTTAATTCGAGTTAATATGTTATTTTATTATATTAACTTAACTTAATCGTTATGAGAAAAAAATTAACTAATGACGTTAAAACTTTTACAAATTTTTTTCCCATAAACTTGACCGAGTTGAACAAAATAATCATTAACTTGCCCGGCATTGGTTATATTTAGGTAGGTACCTATTTCACAAAACCTTCATGTGAATAAATATTTTATTGATAAAACACTACCTATGTGCCGTATATTACTCGACGAAAATCCTGAAATAATAAAAACAAAATTAAATATATAACGACTACATTATCGTGAACCATGTATGTATGTTTGTATTCTGTATTATATTATTATTATTGATGATATTCTGTGGTGCACTCGTCGTCGTCAACACCGTTCGCAATTGGCCCGGTGAATATTTTCGTCACGTCTATATACTTATTATAATTTTAGTGTGACCGGCGAGCGGCGAGATTAGCCAGCCATTATTACATTATAGCGCTTGTCGGCTCAGTCGCACATTTGTGACGGTGCACGACGCAGCGTCATATCATATTCCGCCGTAGTCAAAACTTTTACCTACGCCCGATATATTTTATTATACGCGCGTACGCCGCCCGCCCGTCATCATGCCCGTAACGAACGTGGAACAGCTCCGGAAGCAAATCAGCGTGGCGTCCATCGCCGGTCTGGAGGACGTGATCTCGATGAAAAAGTCCTTTAACCGGCACTTGCACTTCACGCTCGTCAAGGACAGGAACGTGGCCACGGCCCGGGACTATTTTTTCGCGCTGTCCTACATGGTCAGAGACAACTTGACTTCCAGGTGGATACGCACGCAACAGCACTACCACGAAACCGATCCAAAGGTGACGCGCGCCCGATAAATAAAACAACAAATAATAAGTGCACGTTATTATTATTTTCGTCTTGGCCCACATACCTACCTAATTTTTTTTCTTTCTCGTTTTATGCGTTTTCTAAAAATACCCGTACTATATATTCACATCGTCCTCGTTCGTCGCTCGCCGTTTTGTACTATAATTCGACCATACCGTGTACCATATAATACGGATCTTTTGTATATATAGCGAATAACGTTCCCGTTTTAGGAAATATTCCGTTATAAACGTCCACGAAATTTAGGACCAAAAACGATTATATTCTATATTTATCTTTATTAATTAGTTAATCAGCCGTGATGGTGTTCGTAACGGTGTGCAAAAAAAGAAAAAAACATGGGTAGGTAGGTACCTATACGTGGAACATTCCTAGTTTACGGGACCTTTTTTGTTTTTTGTGATTTTTGTTTTTCGTATATATGCGTTTTTTGACAAAAAAAAATTATGGTGAAGTGAGAATTTCTCGGCCGGACTTAGTTTTGAAGTTACAACACTTTAAATTTTTACGTTTTAGCAGTATTATACCTACCTACGTTAAAATATAACTTATTTCACACAAAACGATTGCTTGGTATCGTAGTCTAATGTTAATAGTTAATAATAGGTCATTATTAACATAATACTGCGAATACGTAGAAATTGAAAGTGTCATAACTTCTGAACTAAGTCCGACCGAGAAATTCTGACTTCACCATATATTTTTTTTTTTATTGAAAACTACATAGGTACCAAAAAAAAATGTCCCGTAAACTAGGA
>JAIPRL010003076.1:0-50829 GCA_025469235.1 Pemphigus obesinymphae | reverse complement strand
TTTTTCCCCTTCTTTAGTTCCTAACCTCTCATACAACTCATCATATTTCTTTAATTTAGCTTTACTCACTGCACTTTTTGCTGCTTTAGATAAACTTTTATACTCTACCCAATCCTCCCTCTCTCTGAATGAACTAAATTATCAATGAATACTTAAAAGTTAAAATTGTACCAAATTAATGTTTTAATATTATATTATAGAACTCTCATGACCAATTCTTAGTCTGCTTTTATATAGTATTTCTGTCAAAGTTTGTTAACCTTTTCGTCAGGTTAACTTATGCCTAAATATTGAACAAATATTTTCTTACTTTTCAAATAAATATCTTAAAATAATCTAAAAAAACCACCATTTACTGAATAGTATTTTTTTATATTACTGATAAAAAATTAGAAAAAAATTTCTGAATAGAAAAATATGTACCTAATGTTAAAAAATTTATTTTTTTTACTCGTTTTTACAACTGTAGAATATTTTAAATAGAAAGTAAAGTTAATTTCTATATTATAAACATCATTAGGGTAGTTTGAAAATTTACTTATATTGTATTGTACAATAAGATTTTTTTTTATTATATTGTTCATGTGACGTAGGTATTATTATTAAAATAAAACACGAAAATTCTTTTTGGACACAAATGTGAAAAGACAATAAAAAAAAATAAGAAAATTGATACAATTCAGATTGAAGTAGGTATATTATACAATGTGATTCTTCAAAAAATATTCATACAACGCTTATTACTTAAAATTTTAATAATTATATATCATAATTATGTATCATATACTATATCTTTATATATATCTACTATATATATATTTACTATATTTTTTCAACTTTTTAATTTTTCAATTAAGTATTCGGATGTTTTATTAATTAATTTTATTGCTTAACATTTGTATTTAGTTAATTTCATGTCAGCTGTTTAATCTTTCATAATTAGAAATTTATATGAATTAAAGTCATTTTTTTTTTAAACCAGTTGCTATTTGCAGGTACTAAAATATAATAAGCAATATTATTTAACACTATATAATGTTAGATAATTTTTTGTCATATTGTGTAAATTTTCACATAGTAGACAATATCATATTTACCTATTATTCAATTTATCACACGGTATTAGATGATTGTGTAGTTCATTATTATTTGATGAAGTAAATACCCACTGATACCTAATGGTATTAAAAAATAACGTATTCTCTCTTATAAACAGCTAAATTAAAGTCCTTATGTAACGCAATCTGGCTTTCACTAAATAAATATTATAAACGCTATAAAATTAATTTTAGAAACATCTGAATATATTTTAAAAATAAAACTAATAAGAGTTGCCATTTAAAAAACAAAAGTTAATGGTTAATTAGGGTACATTGGAAAGGGTAAAAATTATAACGTTTTGAAAGCATTTTGTATCAAACGTTTCGTTATTATTTTATCCCTAAGGCGGTGTCTTATATAGGCAATATTCTAAAATTTACATCTACATTATATCTGGTCAAAACTTTAAATATACCTATACGTATTTAATTGAATTATGAACAATTAAAATTGGTCTAATGATTTATTATTTTCTTCTATTACTGGTCGGCATAAATTTTAGTGTCCCATCTCACTAGACTCAAAGTACAAAGATTCTTTTTAAATTCCTAATTGCTATGTTTACTACCAGCCATGTGAAGTTCAGTCAACTAGTCAGACTAATGAATCTTAGTTATAAGAACTCTTCCTTCATCCCTAAAGCAGGGTAAGAAAATGTTTTGCTCTTGACCTTATGTTTTTATGGATATAGATATACAAAAAATTAGAGATAGAAAATGTTTTTAAAATACCCTTTTTAAACAAAAATAATAAAAACCAAAAAAATCAACTACAAATATATTGAAAATCGAAAACAATAACGGAAAAATAGAAAAACGAAATTGAAACGAACAAAAAATACAAATGCATAAATTAATAAAAATGAATAAATGAATAAATACAAATGAATACATTTTTCCTCACGAGGCCATTAAGGATGAGTTAAGAAAGACTTTATATGGCCATAGAGAAAGAAATTTTAATTAAATTGACTAAAGAATGAAATTAGAAATAATATAAATTTATTTTCGCTGTTTGGTATAACTTTTATCTCATGCTCGTCGTATCCAAACTTTTTCACGATGAAATGTGCGTCATAGTTGGAGAGGTTATGTAGAAAACATGTAACAAAATTGGGGCATCTGATGTTTCAGATTATAGGTATTACAGAGTGTTTGTTGATACAGACCGGAAAGATGGTTGTAATCTGCGACTTTATGATTTTTTTTTATGTGAATTGTGACAAAGTTCACAAGTTTAAATAAATTTAAACCGATCAAAACTGCAAAAAATCAAACAAATTGAAAAATTGTACTAAAATCATTCTACATTATTCATTGTATAATTACAGTGAATATATATTACATTGAAATCATACAAATTAGTTGATATTATTTGATTTTGATTTATTGATAAGTACATGGAAAATAAATAAATTATAGATTATAGATTAGAAAAAAAAAATTTACTATAATTGAAAGTTATCAATATCTAAAAAGAAAATAACACTGATCTTTTTTAATAGGTTCTTAAATTTAATTAAATAATTAAATTCAATTTTAATTATATTATCAAAGTTCGTTGAGTTAGTTAAATAAAGAGTAAATTAAGTAATTAAAGAATAAATAAAGATTTTAATAAAGAATAATGGTTTTAAACCAATTTTAAATTCATTACTATGAGATATAAAAACTATAGTACCTATATGTGTACCTACCTACTCTGTGAATCAGTGGGTCAGACATCAATAATTAAATACGGACTCGTCACAGGGTATATAACACATAATTTAATTAAATAAGACATTGGTGAGAGTACGGGGGTTAGTATGACAGAGAATACGTAAACATGGCAATAGTCTAAAGAAGTAAAAAAGATAATATCAACGAAGAAGAAAGATAATAGAGAGATAAGGCAGAAACCCAAGATGGTTAGTAGAGAAGTATAGAGAAAAGAAGAGGAAGTTGTGTATGGTATTTTTTGATATAGAGAGAGTGTATGATAGGGTTCCTAAAGAAATTTTGAAATGGATATTAATGAAGAAAAGGTTACTAAAGTTGTACATGAATGTAATTGAGGACATGTATGAAAGGACAAGTACAAGAGTAAGGAATTTGTGTAGAGGAACTGAGGTCAGGATAGGATGAGGAGTAAGGAGGATAAGGGAAATAGAGTTCAGTGAAAGTTGAGGACTAGGGTGGTCGATCCCATATATTCGGGAGAGAGGGCGAAGGAGAAGAAGAAGAAATAGCTATGACTCGTCAATTTTAGGTTTAAACTGAACATGGTTTATACATAAAAATGATTAAAAATGTAATAATATTGTACCAAAATTAGGGACTCCTACTTTAGAAAAGTTTTGTTTTACTACACATACCTATTATCCTCTAGCTAATGAAAAATCACAGATCAAATTCAATGTTTCCATTTAAATTATTTATGATATCATTTCTTATGTACCTATTCAAAACTATATTAATTTTAATAATTATGTCATTAAAAGACACTTAAAGGGTTTTCTTCATAAAAACCAGTTTACATATAAAAAATGTATCTATCAAATATTGAACAAAATTAGGAGGGGTTCCTTAATTTGTGGTTATACTTACGTATGGTATAAAATATAGATACCATCTACCTAATAAAATATAAAATTACAATGTCTATGCTGCAGTTACTCTATGGCATAGAACATATTATTATGTCTTTGGATATATTCTATCAATATCATAAACGATCGTTGACAATCTAAACGTTGAATATATTTCAGAAATTCTATGGATTTATTCATTAATATAATTTATTAAATAATAACAACGATTTTTTACTCATTTATAAATAATAAATAAATATATATAGGTATATATAATGATCGGATAATTATTATCCGATCATTACTTTTGGTTAAAAATTGTGAGTATCTAATATCCGTAAATAATATCAATATTATTATAAATAAAAATGAACATAAAATAATGAACTTTTAACTACGTACACATACTTCAACAACCATTTTGTTATTTTCTGCCAACCAAAAACTTCATGATTTAATTCATTTTTTCGGGTATAATGGAACCTATATTGAATATCTGAGCAAAAAATGACTTATCCTGTTTCGATGCAATGTGGAAAACCAAAGTAAGTATTTATGTACAAAAAAATCATGTCTATACAATATTTTTTTAATTTCCATATAGGTACCTATTTAATATATTAATAACCTATTATAAAATGCACACATATATCATTATATTATAATTACTTACTGTTATCTTAAATTTTTTTGGTATTTGTTCTTATTGTCAAATTTTCTTAATTAGTTCCCATATATTATTTGCGATCGGTTCCCCTTCCTTTTATAGTACCTAGTTCGCCTTCTATCATGTCCTCACCTTCGGATTTATTATTCTTTATCATTTTTATTGCTTCTTCAGTTTCTTCTTTACCTTATTTTAATTATGCAATGTTTTCCAATACTTAATAGCTATAAAAATCATTATAACTGATTATATTGTATATTATGCAATTAATGGTATAACTCATTAGATCTATATATGGTTAATTTTTTAATTATAAAATCAATTTTTTTAAATAATTTGAAACTAAACGTCAAATGACTCTATTAGTACATATTATGTATTTATTATTATTTATTGATGTTCGTTATACATGATAATTCGTAATTCACATTATGCTAATTTACTTAATAATTAATAAGTAATAGATTACACTAATCATAGACAGAGGTGGTGCCAGATTTTGCGAGGTCCTGGACAAATTAGTTCTTTTTGCTCATCAACTACCAATTGATTTTTTAGCAAATTATAACTACGTTTCTAACTGCATATTATTTTATTTTATGATTATTTTTTTTTTTAGCGAAGCTTCTCAATAGCACGAGTCCTTGTAAACATTTCTTAGCCACCTTACCCATCCGTTCCTCACTAATGGTAAACTTTACCGTCTGTATAATATTATTATAACTTGTAATCTGCCCAACTACTATTATGTTTAGTTAATTAATTTTTAAATAGTTTTTATCTATATAAAATCAAAATATGTAGGCATTTATTCATATACAAACAATATATTTCAATCACAAATACAAAAAATTTTCATTTGTGTTAACCGAACAAATTATTTTTATGACAATAAAAATACACTAATACCTAAATATATTCTGAATACGTATTCCAATATTTTGTTTGAAAACTATTCAAAATAATATTTCAACTCAAAAACCGTATTTAAATATTTTTATTCAAATACTTTACAAGTCTGTTATTTATTATAATTAAGAAAATTAACATTATAATTGTAAACTAAATGGCTTTTGAATGGTGAGGATTCAATGTAGTTTAATTGAATATTAATAATACAGGCAATATAGTAGCTACTTGTCGCGTCCTTCCCCTATTATATTCATTTCATCACACATAGTATCCCATTTATTGTAATTGTATTATTCTAATATCATACATACGATTAGATTTTTAACCCCTACGCCTACCCATGTTATTCATAAAAATATGAATGGCATTTTTCGTATAAATCACGGAGTTTATATTAATTCACAGAAAAATTCAATAACCCTCGTCAAATCTGTGATATCCAATACATTCATATCATTCATGATGCGTTAAATTAAGTATAGGAAAAAAGATTAATACTCCCTTGGTATAGGATATCTGAAATCCTTATTCAAAATTAATAGGTATAGTATAGTTGTGGATCACAACTTGTGAAATATAACTATATATTATAGTGTGCTAGTCATGGTACGATAAGAATGTTTTTTTGTGTTTAAAGGTTATATCTATATTGAACAACAATAATAAAATAAATAATGGCAATAAAATCCTTGATAATAAAAAATATATATAAAAAGCGATAAAAATAGACATATAATTTCATTAAAAGAATATAGTGTAATAGTATTAATGCAAATATGTACTTATGTAGAAAATCAATGATTTACTATAGTACCTATAAATGACTCGTCCTTGATGTTCATTTTTAGAATATATCTTAGTCTAACAAATGAATAATCTTTACGACTTTATTTTTACAAACAATACTAATCCATTTTTTTAACACTGTTGAAAGTTGTCTTGTTGTATCTCATGCTTTCGAGATATTTTACTACTTTTTATAGTTAAATTCTTTCTTATATAGACAGAAATATATGGTTCAATACCGATTAGGATAGTAGATTAATTTGACATTATTATAAACACCTTATAAATATAAATTAATTTATATTGATAAGCTTGATAAATGTGTATTTATCAAAAATAAATGATGAAATAAGAGTTAATAACTAAATATATAAATATATAATTTTTCAATACAGAAATATTAATAATAGATTCATTTAACATAATACATAATAATATGTATCACTTAAAAATCTAAATAAGCATTTGACATGCGTAATTAAGTACGTATATTTTTTAATTTTACTGTAAATTATTTGATGAGTGAGAGGTATCTTATGTGATTAGTGTGGATTAAAAAAATCGTGAATTATGACCAGTTGAAATAGAAACTATTTAAATGTCATTTACATTTAAATAAATGTGTTTAAGTTATTTGCTATGAATTACCTATTTAATAAAAATGTCCTAATTTCCAAATTCAGGTTATAAGACGATTTTAAATATAATTTCACCGATTTTTCGTTAAAAACGTTTGTATAGTTATGGCATTATGAAATATTAAATAATAATGGTAGTTTATTATATTTTGGTTCTGTCGATACGGATGTTCTTATTGGATAATTTATTGCTGGTTATAGTTAAGGTCGTTCATTATTATTCAATATTTATTTTAATTGTAAAATAAGAACATTGGTGTACTACTCAAAAGTTGTAAAGTATAGCGTGGCAATTATTATTATTTTAGATAATTAATTAATTAACCATATCACTTAAAAATATATATATATTAAAAATTAACAAAAAAAAAAAATACCTCGGAGGCTTCGGTTTTCGGGGAAGTTTTTGGCCCCGTGGTGGCTTTAGCAGGAGCTCCTTAGTGGTTTCAAGCCAAGCTTGGCTATAGGTATAGAAGTTCCTCGGTGTTAGGGTGTCCGTTCGGGGTTGGCACGGAGTCTACGGGCCACCGGCAGTCCCGTGCGGTTGCTACTCACCCGACGTTCGATACCGCTTTATCGGCGAGGAACACCGACCAGTGTCGTACATCGGGACTGAGAATGCACTCGCCCGTGAACTGGTACGGGCTTATATTCCGGCCGGTGCTCGTGGTCCACACACCAATTAATGTAATTGCATTTAATTTCAATTTTTATTATACATTGAAATCATATTAAATTGTTTTAATTTAAATAAAAAGTAAAGTTATTGTTATGCGTTTACATTTATATCAAGTATAATAATAGGCAATAGTTTTGACTTTTTGGAAACATAAAAATATCAGAATTACTGTAATAAGTAAACTGCAGCTAAGTACTAATATTCGTATATAAACAGCAACCTTAATATTTTAGTTGACTTTACGAAAAAAAAATAAAAATCATTATTTAGTTTCAATATTAAAATGGCAATATATTGTCGCTATATACATAATTATATAAATTATAGTTATTCCGTACTGCAGTGATTTAAAATACAATAATACGCCATTTAAAAAACATATGAGACAATTTTTTTTTACTCGTTGCCTACTTACTTTGTCTTTTTACCCTGAATTTTGATCTGAAAAAAAGAGCGTTCCTGCAGAGGATTATTATAAGAAGAGGAGAAGAAGTGGAATAATAGATTTTCTGACTGTATATAGAAGAATAATGAACAAGTGTGTGAAAAATATACCTCTATATCATTGTGATAAAGGTAGAAGAAAAAATAGTTTTAACTAAGATTAAAAGTACAAATATAGGCAAGAAGACGATTATGACTAAACTAACGTTGAATAGAATAATCAATAGTACGATGATATAAAATATACTTCGATGAGTATTTCATTGATATCTGAATTCGTGTACATAATTGTAGTCGATATCCATAATAATCAAAAAAAAAAAATATATCTTTTAGTTCATGGGTTATATTTCCATGATGCAATAGAAAAACATCTTGCCACAAAAATATAAAATGATAAAATGTAGGTACCTACCTCATTAAAAACACTAAATATTAAGAACATTCCTAATCAAAATATTTTTTGTAAGTGTCTATTCCTAAAAATTATTTAATATTTTATATATTATATACTTTTTTATCAACAATAGATTTGAAAATATCTACCTAATACAGATTTTTTAATTTCAAGAATTACTAAAACCTTTGTTTTAAACTAATGTTTTAATTTTTATTGATGTTTAAAATACGCGTTTTAAACGTTTTTAAAAATCAATATGTTTTATTGGTGGTTATTATTAAGGTGTTTATTAAATACCATGAAATATTCTACGTATACATTACATATTGATTGACATTTAATACTGATATATACGGATAGGAAAGGAAGAGCGTAACTCAAGGAAGTAGAGGATCCAGATGGAATAAATCACAAGGGTTGGCCAGTAGATGATCAACGATGGTTGGTTAGCCACTTTATTAATAATAAGTAGTATTTGTTTTATAGTTGATTTTATGCTGCTAAAAAAAAAAATAATTTTTGGGGGGGCGATAAGAGCCAACCTCCACTTGGTGTGTCCCCCGCGGGTGATGCAAATAGGCTCTTATAAGTACATTAAAAATGTAAAGGTAAAGGCTATAAATATTGTATTTCGACTTAAAGCTGATTTCCTGTAGGTGTATAGATATTCTGTAAGAAAAAATAACCGGAGACTACATATATAGCTCACTGGGGCTGCATATTGAAATACAGTCATAATTTTAACAATCTATTATATTAAAGTCACGTTTACATTATGAAAGTAGTGCATAAGAGTAGCTGTCACTATAGTACTCTCCCAAAATCATTTACGTATGATATATATAGGGCGTCATAGGCACTATCATACTATTATGAAAATGTGATAGTGCGAGATAGTGACTATCATGAACTATATAACATGCCTAAATGATTATTGGAGAATACTATAGTGACAGCAAATGTGACTCAAAAATGTTTTTAAGAAATATATAGCTTTAATATTCTAAGATAAGTTGAAAATATTTACTGTACAAAAATATGTGTAATATGTCACATTGTGACATATATCACCATGTGAGATATGTGGCAATGTTACATTGACATATTGGAACACGTGACTTGTATATAATTATTAAACGGAGGATAAATATAGTTTTAAATATATAAGATAATTCTTAAATAAATAGCATAAATTAAAAAAACATTAAATTAAATTTAAATTTCTTATTCCCTTGTCATATAGTCATAGGTAGTATAATCATATGTTTAGGTATACTAATAGAATTAAGAATGAATTTGTATCTATCCAAATGCAAAAGCTTTCGGGATCCCAAACCATCCTGTCCAATTTTTTATCAATTAAATTTAAAACTTAAAATTACAGAATAAAATTTTAATCTAAAGTAATGGAGACTTATACATATGTGTATTAGGCACTTACTTATTTTTATTTCTTTCATAAGTAAATTTAACTGAAATTTCATTCTCTATTGCCATATAAATTCATTCTTACTATTTTGTATTAGGTATCTATTTCCACTTCTTTCTATAGTAAATTTATTTGAAATTTCTTTTTCTATGGCTAATGAAATTCACTCTCAAACTAATTTTAAATGACCTCAGTAGGAAACATTTATACAGTTTTTGGTATATGTACTTATACCTAAATAACTTTGAATATAATTTAATGTCTACTCAAATTAAAAACCCTGCGGGGGCCACAACCGTACTGTCTAATTTTTTTTCAATTAAACTTTTAACTTAAATTTACAAAATTAAATGTTAATTCAAAATGTATAGGTATATAATACAATTTTGTATTAGGTACCTATTTTCGCTTCTTTTTTTAGAAAATTTAATTGAAACTTCTTTCTCTATGGCCATATAAATTTGTTTTCACACTATTCTTAAATGAGAACACTTGCGAAATATTCATTCATTTTTCTGATATAAGTACATATACCTAAAGAATTTTGAATAAATGTTAATGTCTCTACCCAAATTGAAAAACCTGCGGGGGCCACAACCATCCTGCCAATTTTTTTCAATTCTATTTATAACTTAAACTTACAAAATTAAACTTTAATTCAAAATGTAGGTATATAAATATATAATACAATTTTGTATTAGGTATCTATTTCCACCTCTTTCTATAGTCAATTTATTTGAAATGTATTTTTCTATGGCTAAAGAAATTCATTCTCACACTAATTTTAAATGACCCCAGTAAGAAACATTTATTCATTTTTCTGATGAAGTTTTATTTTGAAGAATTTCCAAGTACTTATACCTAAATAATTTCGAATAAATGTTAGTGTCTCTACTCAAATTAAAAATCTAGGGGGAGCCACAGTCGTCCTGCCAATTTTATTTCATTTAAATTTATAACTCAAATTTACAAAATTAAATTTTAATCCAAAATGTAAGTATATAATACAAATTTGTATTAGGTACCTATTTTCATTTTTCTCTGGTAAATTTAATTTAAATTTCTTTCCCTATGGCCATTTAAATTCATTCTTACACCAATAATAAATGACATTAGGTAAAAATGTATACTATATATTTATACATATATACATATATATAGGTATATATCTATATATACACACATTATAATATATATTTTTAACAGTATTTTATTATAATACTAAAAACGCAGATTTTTTATTTTTTCATGCCTAATGTTTTTTTTACTGATTAGGTACCTACTTATTTATTATCAAGCCCCCCCCCCACCATTGAAAATTTCTGCATACGCCACTGTTCGCCTTGTAAAGAACATTATTTGTACATCATTGAACTATTATTTATAACTATTATTATAACTGTAATAATTAAGGTGTAAATGGACCAATACTGAATTACACAATAAAGCTGATTGCAAAACTGAGATTATTACCGTATAATTAATACAATAATTTATTATTGTATACATTAATAAATAAATAAATTCTATAATATTGTAAAAGTTATTATAGTTAATTTGTTTATCTATACTGATATTATTAAATATTATTATGACAACAAATAATGTATCATAATATAGGTCATTATTATTATTATTATTACCTATTATTTCATTTTTTTTTCACTTTAATTATTATTTACTATATTGTATCTTGAGATTTTAGTTGTATAGTGTATACCTAGAAATAAGATAGGTACTTAAAAACAAATTTGCTTAATTTGTACTACTTTTAATATTAGTTGAATATTCGTATAAATATAATATTATGTCTATAAAATAATAGAAAAATAGAAAAATACTTATAGGTATGTGTTTAATATTTATTTATATACCTATATCAAATTAAAAGTCAATAGTCAATATTGAAAATAAATCAATGTTTAAAAACAACATTGTAAACGCAAGTAAAATCTTAACTGAACCTAAAAAATATATACCTATAAGCATTTTTGTATTTTTAAAGTTAAATATATATTGTTTAATTCCAACCTATAGGATGTTAAAAATAATCACCTATACATTCAAATATTTATAGATTAATTAAAACTGTCCAATTAAAAAAAAAAAAAACGAAAACCCGTTAATTATCGTTTCGTAGTCCAAAATATCAAAGATGGACCGTCGAAATATAACATTATTATACTCAATTCATATTGTTAAAGCACTCTATCAGGTGAATAGCCGATGCGTACAATTCTCTATGCTGGTAGCCAATCTATAGTAATTTACATGGTTGAAATATACTAAGTTATTGCATTGTACCCCCCCCCCACTCTATAGTATTATCACTTGAAAAAATTTAAATGGTAGCGTAAGGGGCGATGTTTTGATTGGCTGATAAAATATCAGAATTGGCGGACGATAAATTTAATGTATTATGTAATATAAAGTATAAATTACTAATAGTTGTAAAATACTAAAATAACTTTATTAATTATATATTTAACGAATAAATCGAATATTTTGTTCATTGAAACTGTATATTATATTTATTTAAATTGATTTTTTATATAATTGATAGCCATTCTGTGGTAATGATAAAAAACTTTACCCTTACGCTGCCATTTTATTTTTGTGATAACAACAGAGGCTATTTGTAATAACTTAGTATATTTCAACCATGGTAATTTACCAGTGATTTTACATACTTAAATATTTTTCTGTATAAATATAGTAATTATTAAAAGTCCTTAAAGTTGCCTATATTGAACCCCTTTAAAATTGGATGTATTATAAACAGTATACGCGTAATTTTTAGGGGTTATACTATGTACTGCATACACAAGTGTAGAACGAAACTTATAAATCAAATTAAATGACCAATACGATCAGAAGGTAATTTTAGTCGTTTAATTTAAAAAATGAAATTGAAGCACATTTTTCCTGTTTAAAACCAATATTTAATTATTATTAGGTCTTAAGAGCATGCTACACACCCATTTCAGCAGTGTTAATTTTATTTCTATTACTACAACTTCTCTCTTAGTAATCGGAGAGTCAAAGTGTATACAATATATGAAAGATGAGAATATTTAAGAAGGAGATAATTTTTTTCACTCTATTGTTACTGAAGATGAAACATGGATAGCTAACTCGCAATGGCGTCACAACAATTCACCTTCAAAAAATTGAAAACTGTCATTTTGGCCAAAAAAATCATGGCATTTTTGAACGAAGGTGAATTGGTGAGACGCCATTGTGATGACTACTTTTTGATTTCAAGAGTGTAATTAGTCACTTCTATGTTACACTACTGTAAATCGGTGAATTTGGGATTCGGCAAATCGGGATGTCACAAAATACCTATGTATTTATCATCAATCCTAAAAAATTCAATTAATTTTATTATAATTTTTCTTTTGAAATCTATTCGTATAATATAACTATAATAGGTTTCTAACATTTTTATGTGACAAAAGGTAAAAAATAGTTTAATATGATTTAAGAATTTATTTGCTTTTAATCTCATTTCACTGTATTATAGTCTTACTTTATATGGTACTTACTACCTACCTACATATTATAATAAAGCAGAACGTGCTCAATCTAATACGACGATGTCCATTATTATACTGATGGACAATAGTCTATAGAATATGTCAAACATGATTTAGATTATGAATAATATTGAGATTCTACATTTTACATATTTTATATGTTTTTTCTTTCAGGAAAACGGAAAACGAAAACACAAAAGTTCATTTTTTATTTTTCATTTAACATTTAAGACCCAAATCTCGAGATTTTTTTTTTAATTATTCAATAATACCTACATTTTTTACGATTGACTTTTTTTTATATTAAAGATTAGATATACATACCTACCTAGGTACTTATTTTGTTACCTTTGTATGAATATTCAAATACACACTAGCAATAATTTCGTCTTCTACATGTTACCTAACTTAACTGAATGTAATAATGTAATTAATGTAAAAAAAAAAATAAAAATTAACGATTAAATGTTAAATGTTAAGTTAAGCTAAATTATATTTAAACTAGTTAAGTTAATTAGTTAATGAATAAATAAATAAATTATATAGTTGAGTTGAAAAGTTAATTAAAAATTAACTTTTTAACTAGTTAATGTCCAATTTTGCCAACAATTAATTTTATACTGTTTATTTATATGTGTATATAGGTACCTATAAAGTTTACCTAATAAAAACGCAAAATTAAATATTAAATTGAACTATAACTATATAAACTAAAGTAATATTGAACTATATTTTTATAACTAAAATTAAATTATAATAATTATTATATTATAAAAATAAGGATCCCAAAATATTATAAATCTAAAGGATAAAACAAATCACCCAAATCATAAAAACAATACGTTTTTAAGAGGACGCCACATCGACAATTTTTCAATGAAAAACTTGCATTACAATTTTCCATTTTTATTAACTTACAAACATGTTAGAAATACGAAATAAAAAAAAATTCTTCCTAACATCATTTAGCAACTGATGTCACCGAATTTTGATGTATACATTTTTACAAGTTTTTTTTTTTTTTTTATGAAGTAGCTATAAAAATATCGATTTTTTATTTTTTTCAACAGCTCATAAAACTTGTAAAAGTAAATATATCACAAATCGGGTACATCAGTCGATAGATAATTTTGTTCTTTATAATTTATTTTTTATTTTATCTTAATATAATATTCTCAAGTTGATAAAAATGAAAAATGCGTAAACATGGTTTTTAACAAATATCGTGATTTTACAATTATTAAAAATTATATTGACACAAGACTATTTTTAAATTACTTAAAAATATATTTAAATATTTTTGAATTGTTGGATTTTCATTTTTTTTTAAATTTCATAAAAATTGCCTATATACAACCCCTTAAAAATCGATTGTGTACCGTCATCTTAACTGCGTATATGTACTTAAACAATTATATTATCATAATATTCAGCGTTAACTAAAGAATAACGTTGATTAACTTGGTAAGTATGAAATAACCATAAATTTTTATAGTAATTAGTAGATACTTAGGAGTTAGGAACCAAACATTACTATAAGATAATAATATATAATATAGATACAATGGATTATGATGGCAAAAATATTCAATATTTTAAAATAAAAAAGATTTATTTTCAATGGTTTCTTATCATTAATGGTGATTTAATTGGAATTCAGTTTTATAAAATTATCGAAACTGATATTAATCGAATTATTGAATTGATACAATTTTAAAAAATGTAAATTTATGGTATTTTCGTAGAATAAAAATAAAAATGAACTATATACCTAGTTAGTGTTTAATACATGCTAATTAATATAGATAGGTATATACTATATACATATTATATATGGGTATATTATAGTTAATATATTTAAATCACGACTGTTTGGAGTAGGTAGGTATTCGAATTCCATAAGATTAGGATATTTTGTAGGTATATAATCCTTTGAAGGTTTTGCCTTTTGGGTCGTTTGATCTGCAGGTTAGCGGAAATAGTCGGTAGTCAATGAAATTGAATGCTATTATTTTCGTCGGTAATATTTACCAACAATAAAGAAAAATAATATAATACATTTTATGGTAAAAAAAAATATATATATATATATCATACGATATCGCCAGACAGTATGGAACCTACTGCAGGCATTTCGACCATTGTATTCGGCACGAATTTTACAATATTTCTATGAATCGAACAGATACACGAAGAGGCATTGAGTAAAATGAAAACTGTATTTCCTTATAAGAAGACCCACCAAATCACTTCACCAGTCACATCGACACGTTTAATTAATATTTATACAAACGTATGAAAGGTTTTTACAATTTAAGATTAAATACGATTTATACCTCTGTGATATCGTTCTCTCGGATTAAAGAATAAGAAAACATTTACGTGCCTATAGAATGTATATGGAGACGACATGAAATTCATATTTGTAGTAAAATTATAATATATTGAGTAAATATGTCCATGTTATACTTAGTAGCGGCTATAATGAATTTGTCGGGTGGGTACATCAAGCGATTATAAATAACTCCGAAAATTATTTGGCAATATATATTACGTATTATCATTGATTACATATTATCAATGGTATTATTAACCAAATATACTAAACAGATAACTAATAAACTAATTAGTACCTATTTAATGTTTGATAACCAATGTCATAATAATGAGTCAGAAACTTAGAACTAACCAGTGATTTTATTTATGGCAGGGTACGCGGGAGGAGTGAGTGTTTACTACGCCATCTATTTTTTCAGGTACCCATTTGATTGTATACGTTTACTTATTTTTTTATAAAGGAATGCAGTAAACGTTATTTACTATTAATTTTACATTAAAAATATATATTCTACTCAATTATGTGCTTAAATAAAAAATAAATAAAAAAAAAGGAAAGGTCGTCAAATTATACGAATTTTTACCGATTGAATTTCATTTCGCCGTTTTCAGAGTAGGGGGCGTCTCACCCCCCCTCTGGGTGGCCCTGATTAGATTATTATACATACATAATATATTACATTATGTACAACTGGTATATTATATTTTGCTTACAAAAACATTCTAAACAGTAATTATTTTATTAACCATTCAATTTATATACCTACCTACTTTTTATATTATCTTTATGTAAAACATTTATACATTTTTATTTTTATTTTTATTTTATCCTTTTTTTTTTTGTTTATTTAATATATTTTCCATATACATTTTACAAATTACCTATAATAATATGTTATTTTGTGATAATTTAAATTTAATTTTATATGTATGTATAAATATATAATATATATTATGTATAAATGTATTTATATATTTTATATTGTACCTACCATATACCTACCTGTATTAATACATTTTAATTTTTAGGCAATTTTATAGCTCTACTATATTATCTTCATTGTACATGTTTTATTGTATCTTATATTATAATATTTTGTATTGTGATTAAACACTTTTTTGTGGGAAAAAAATGTCCTATAACATCAAAAAACTCGATGATAAAATGTCCTAGCTACATGGAAATATATAATATAACTACCTATAATCATTGTTGAAAAATGAAAATGTACAACGTCTATAATAGGTACATACAGACTTGGTACTAGGTACATAATATAGGTATAGGTAATGAATAATAATAACATAAATTGTTTATACTTTAGGTACCTATTTAATTAAGAATTTTTGCAGTTATACAAATTTTGTACTCCGCAGAATTCACACGATGAAGACTTACCTGCACTTCCTTGCCATTAGGCAACAGGAATTTATGTACGAGTAGTGGACGATTTATTATATTTATTTTTCTATGTAAATATTGTACATACCATACATATTGTATTATGATATGTAAAGTATTTAAAACCAAAAAATAAAAAATAATAATACTATATAATTATAATTATAATGTACCCATATAATATTTAACAAACGTATCGTTTAAATATTTTCTAATAATAAAATGTAGAAAAATTCTAGTTGGTTTTTATTTTGGATGTATTTTTCAAAACATTATGAAACTGCTGGCTGGACAAGAGTGTTTAGACGGGCCGTACAATAACGAAGACACATAATAGTTAATACACATTATAAATACGGATCGTCTAAATATAAATATATTTCAGCAGGTAGTACGTATATAATATAATAAATTACAATATAACAGGGTCCGCGTCTATAATAGTTGTCAAGTGATCGTACCGCCAACCGGCCAACCATTATAACTACACAAACTGCGCGTTACCGAGATTTAACAAATTGACCTTTGTCGCCTTCTATAGCACTTCATATCTGAAAAGGACGAAAAAAAAAATAAAGACCTCCAGGACCTTACAATGTACACACATCTGCTTTTACTTGAAACAGCTGGAGATCGGCGTCGAGCCGTCTCGTGCCCAAATAACTGAACGGAACACACATAAATATTCTAAATTCTCATATTACCCACAGGACCTATATATTTTCTTCTCGTATTATTGTCCGTCTACATGACTAATACTTTTGAAAATATATTTCCGATTTATCGTCTACTGTATATGGAACCGTAGAGGTATAATATATTATCTCACCACGTGCAGTATACGTGTTTCGAGTATTTCAAAAAACGTCATAAACCAAGACAAAGTAAATATAATATAGATTGTTGTGTCTTCATAGTTATGTAAAGTTATGCTTTTTTTTTTTTTACTTATTTACTAAACTTACGAGAATGTAAAAAACAGAATTCTAATTACATTTTTTATCGGTATCTAGTATAGACTGATATGTTACACTATGTTACAATATAATATATTTTACATGAATGTAAAATCTAAACTTCCATAATTTTATTAAGGGATATTGCATTATATTCGGTCAAAAATATAATTTTTATAAACAAATCTATGGAATATTTTATTTTGAAGCCTATTATCTAGTTACTAGTAGTTGGGTATTATATACTAGTATTTTTTTTATAACAAATAAATTTGAACATTTTTCTTTTCAGTTTATTTTAGTTAACAATGTGTCAGACGTTGACTATAGATACTCTTTAATCTCCCTCTCAATGCAACATCACAAAAATTTAATAAAAAAGCTAAGGGTGACAACTGTTTCCACTTGCCCATATGAAAGTTATTGATTGCATTATTATAACGTACAGGTACATGTATAAAATCAAATTATATTCAAAAATTAGATTCTGCAAAACGAAGCGAGGAACGTATTAGTTTTATAATAGTGTGTTTTTTAGAATATAGAACATTCCCCCCCCCTCGTGAAGTTTTCTCCTGTTGGTAGGATATTCCTCCCCCCCTCCAATAAAAAAATCAAATAAATATATATAATTGAAATCAAACAATAAACAAATAATTGAAAAAATATAAAAATGTATAATTAATGCAGTACACAAATAAAATAAAATTATTAGCTTTTAATTACATTTTGCGTAATATATTTTTATATACATTAATTATAATATGGGTAAGTAATACAATTCATTTTTATAATATGATATTACTCTGTAACTAAACTTTAAATTATTATCAAATGATTCGTTGATAAATGATAAGAACTGAAAAATTATAATAATATAACTTATATGACTATATAACTGACTTATATACTACTTACATGACTGAAAGGGTTATATGTGTCATATTTTAATTAGAAATTAGAAATAATTTCGGGAAAAAATTTCCGCTTAATTTTTGGAATAGAGGGAAAAAGTCCTCCCTATCGTTCAAACATCGGGGAAAAAAGTATAGATTATATTGAGAACCAATTAATGTTCAAATCCGGAGAAACAATTTTTTACGGTTTACGGAAACATCCGTTTGACCGTTTACCATTCAAATTATTCAATAACCATCAAAATTATTTCTATACGACCGTGATAATAATAATATATCGCACGTGTGGTGTCACCAGTGGCCTAGCCGCGACGGAAAGATTTGTAAACACGAACAAATTTGTCATTTAATGCTATTTTTCATGTCGGGGAATTTCAAATTTTATTGTCAACTAAACAAAATCATATTGGGTAAGTAGGTACGTTAACGTATATAAGTATAATACTGAAAACCGCAGTCATAAGCGCAACTAGTGGGCTTTGGGAACTTAGCTCTCCCCCCCTCCCCCCCAAAAAAATCGTTTTATAATTAATATTAAAATAAATGAGTTTCAAAAATGTTTTGGTTTTTTCGTTTCATGGTTTTTGGGAAAGTAATTAAACGAAAAACATTTTTTTTTTTTCGTAGTGAATGGAGTAGATAATTAAAAAATTCAAATTTATGCCCCTATAATGTTAGATTTGAGTGTGTACTGTAAGCGTACAATTGTCTTATATTTATTGAATTTTGAATTTCCGAATATGTTTATAATTATCATGTTCAATTATTAGTGATGACTGAAGAGGGTCATTAATATATTATTATGAGTTCGAAAGTGGAAAAACGGCGGACGGGTGAGCTATTGCTTTATAATATATCTGGTTTTCGAAATACACTTCGGTGCTATATATGTATACCTATATATATATATACCTATATATATATTTTATATACCTATGTATATATATATATATATATATATATATATATATATATAGTGGCATAAAGAACCGTTGGGACCATTTAAAATAAAATAAGTAAATAATAATATAAAGGACACTATAGTATTGTATTCCACCGAGTCAAAGAAATGTAGTTTTCAGAAGTATGAAAACCACGCCTTTTCCTACCTCTACCCTCCGATACCACAGTTCTGCCGGCTAACCCACGGCGACAACGTCCGGTGAACGAACGCCCGTTTGTCTGCCGATTTCAAGCGGCGGTGGTCACGCGTGTAAACGTGTTTACAATGTATTGGCATATTATCTACCCTTGGAAAAAAATCCTGCGGTCGTAATTTCACTATCATCTCTTGTTCAGTTCGGTTCGACCGTGTGGTGTGCGCTCGTGTTATTTTTCTGAATGGTACAGTGATGTGCGATTGAATACTGTAAAACGTCCGTTTTTAACTCGTTGCATGTGTTTTTTTCTCTCCCTAAAAACGATAATGTACACACGATCATAATGACATCGGGTAAGCGATTAGTACACTACATGGGTTCCCATATACCTATTTACCTATATTAGTTTTAGACGAATTCTACACGTGTGTAATAAGTAATAGGTAACTGCAATAACTATTGAATATATAGTTTTACTATAGAATTATAGTATTCGAACTATCGATTAACTATTCGAATAGTTTTACACGACCGAATGGTGATTTTTCGATAACAACAGCTAGATATCGAATTGTTTGATAAAAATTAGTAATTCCACCGCCAAAGCGCTAATAATATTACCAAAGTACCAAATATTGAATAGTTTAATACAACGATTATTAGGAGGTATCCAATGCTAAAATAATGTTTTTTTTTTTTTCGGAAATCAAAAATAATAACAAAACGTGTGCGCGAAAATAATTTTCGGAATTCGTATAGAATTATGCATCCCGCAGAAATTGTATTCGGTTTAATCGATTGCACTTTACTTGGTTCATAAATAGATACCTATTTTATTTATTGTTTTTTTTTTTTTTTTTATATATGTAATATACTATATTTAACTAGTTATGATTTATAGCTTATTAACTACGATAATAATAATAATCAGCTAGCTATGAACTATAGTATCTATAATATACGCGTATATAGGTAATATATATATATTATAGTATATACCTATATGCTATATTATGTTATTTCGTATTTGTAATTCCTATATAATCAGGTCCATGCTATGCGAACGAAAGAAATTATCGGTACACAGTTTGGACGTCATTCGGTAATCAATACTGCATTGACTATTTTTAAATGAAAAAGATAAGACGGTCGCGTGCATCCACGACCGGAGAGTTGTAGACGCACAGTCTAGTGGTATCCCGACTCCCGAAGTTAAATAGACAGGTAATAATATATTTATACGAATTGCCTTCCGACGATATACGAGTTTTTTTATCGCAACCTAAAGGATCTGTGTACAAGTTGCCTCCCGAATAACAGGTAGTAAAAAACATAAGATAAGTGGTTCCAAAAACTGGGGTAGATTACGATTGTCTTTTTAAACATTACGACTATGTATATATTTTACCTGGCTAGATTTCTCTACACCGACAGTTTATTTAAGTCGAAAGTATCCCCCGATTTATTGAGTAAAACCTCGTCGGGTAGGCAATATAAGGCAAAGTAATTACATTTTGAAATTGAAAAGCAAAAATTATTTTTAACGAAGTTTGTGAACCACTAACTAATAATTTTACCTGTGCCCATTTGCCCACATGTGTGTTTATTTTTGAGAGATAATTTATATCTATAATTTTGAACTACCTAACTTTTCGAATAAGTTGACCTTTTTTATTTTTGAAAAGAATGGGAGGCAGTTCGTATATTTTGTGAGGCAACTAGTATGTTCTGCTATAACCACGCGTTAACGACCGCTTCAAAAGCAATCCAAAAGCACGAAACACGCGGCCAGTTTGATACGTGACTAAAATTATACAATACAATTTTAAGTAATACTCTAGTTATATTACATAGAATATGTTTACAAAATGTTTGCAAATTGATTCTTTTTAATGAGGGTGTAGAACGTGGTTCATTTCTAATTCATCGACTTTCAGTTCGCTGATTACCAATTTGCCGACAAGAAAACCTGTTTAAATAATCTATTGATTATATATTTTATAGTATATATATAATCAATGGTACTATCTATCATACCATTTTATACCTATTATCAGTGCGTATTTATAATTGCGTTGCCCTATAGGACACCTAGGTACACAACAAAATTTTGGTGCCCACAAAATTACATCTTTAAAATGTAAATAAGCAAAAAAAAAGGTTTATCAACCATTTTCAACTCAATTTAATACTATATTTTTTTGCAACAACAATGTAACAATGTCTAGTAATATTATTCAAAAACTCACAATAATTTTCTAAGCCCAAAAACATGATGCCCAGGGAAATTGCTACCCCCTTAAATACGCCACTGCCTATTATAGTATTAATATATACAAGTATTTTATATACCTATTAAAATATTAAACGATCAATTATTCAGTTTAGATTCTTCTGATTTAAATTAATTTTTTTAATATAAAATAATACACATATTCTTAAATCTCAATCAGTTTTTTTTCTATGTTTAAAAAGCGAAGACTCTTCGGATAAGATACTGGGAGTGGATGTATTATGAATTTGAATGTTTTAAATATTTATGGATATAACATTAATATGAGTTTTTATTAAATGTTGATCTATTATAAAGGTGCTTATTGAATATTGTATAATAAAATATTTAAGAATAATGTAATAAATAATAATAAATACGAGACGCGTCAACTGAATATGGTGTCAGCGAACTGCGGTAGTCGTCAAACTGGGAATAATTGGGTGCCGGTGAATTTAGAAAACACGGTAGGACACCTTCTTTTTTTGAAGCGGTTATGTAAAAGACATTTTTAAGAAATTTTAAGTAAAATAATAAATCAATCATTTAAAAATATTTAAGTAAATGCATTTTTTATTATCACGTAATTGAGATATTTGTTTTAAAAAACACGTTAATGCAAAACAGTCCTCTCTAGATTTTATAATAGATATTTTAACTCTAAAATCACATTAAGAATCGGTTTTAACAGTTTTGGATAAAGATGGTTTTTACTACCGATCAAAACTCTTATGTAGCATCCTCTTAATATCTTCATAAGATTTGGGAAAAGATAATAGATAAAAGGGTAAGAAGTGAGACATTTGTTACAAGAAATTAGTTTGGGTTTATACCTGAAAGGTAAAAATGGAGCCAATATTTCGTGACTTTGTATAAGACAGATTGTAGAGAAGTACAGAGAAAGGAGAAGGAAATTGTGTATGGTATTTAATATTTATTGATCTAGAGAAGGCTTATGATAGGGCTCTTAGGGAGATCTTAGGAAGTGGGCATTAATGAAGAAAGGATTACCAAAGGTGTATGTGATATATTAGAAGATATGTATGAACGCGTGAGGAGTCTGTGTGGAGAAACTGAGGATTTTAGGATCAGAGTGGGGTGCACCAGGGTTCGGTTTAAGTCCTTATTTATTCTCTCTGGTAATGGATGAAATAACAAAGAATATACAGAGTGAGGTATCATGGTGCATGCTGTTTGCAGATGATATAGTGCTGATAGGTGAGATTCCCAAGGAATTGAATGGTAGACTTATATAATAGTGAAGGAAAGCTTTTTAAAGTAAAGGACTAAGGATTAGCAAGGGTAAATCAGAATATATAGATTATGGTTTTGGTGAAAGAGAACACAGAGGGATAAGGATAGACTCGAAATAAACTTAAGTGGGGGTGTAGTGGGAGAGGTTGAGAAGTTCAAGTATTTAGGGTCCGTTGTACAGAAAGATGGGGGCTTCGAAGAGGATATGAAACATAAGATTAAGTGTGGATGGATGAACTAGAGAGAAGTGTCAGGTGTTTTGTATAAGTAATAAAAGAATCCCTATTAGGTTAAAAGGTGAATTTTATTAGACAGTGGTGAGACCTGGAATGATGTATGGAACAGAATGTTGGGGATTAGATAGGAAAATAGAACAGAAAATGAGTGTAGAAGAGATGAGAATGTTAAGGTGGATGAATGGAGTGATTAGAGAGGATATAATAAGAAATTAGTATATAATAGGTGGTGTAGGAGTAGTTTCTATAATTGACAAAATGAGGGAGAATAGATTGAGATATTTCGGGCATGTATCTATTATATTGAGGTAGTAAAATTAGTAAAGGAAATGTATGTTGATGGAAAGAGGGACGAAGAAGACTGAAAAAGAGGTGAGGGTGTGATGGCAAATGACATGAGGAAGATGGGGGTAAGTGACAAAGATGCGGGAATTAGGGACTAGAGTTAAGTGGAAATGTAGGACTAGGGTGGCCGACCTCAAATAGTTGGGAGAGAAAACGAAAGAAAAGAAGAAGGTACCTACCAAAGTTATCTGGCTATAGTTACTACACAAATTAAAATGATTAAGAAATTGAAAGTTTATTTGTCTGTAGATTATCTGCTTAGGTACTATTTGTAAACATTTTATAGAAATAACTTATAATTAAAATAGTAAAATGCATGCATTTTTCATTTTTATTAACTTATAAACAAATATTTTAGAAATGTGAAACAAAAAACAAATTATAAGTAACAACATTATCTAGCCGCTATTTTGATATGTTCAATTTTATACGTTTTATGAGTTGTTAAAAATTTTTGTAGATATCAATTAGTCTTAAAAATCAGTGTATCACAACATAGCCAGAAAGGGTACGATAATATTGTTAGCTAATATATGTTTTTTTTCCTCTTTCTTCGTTATTTCCAAGTTAATAAAAATGAGAAATACGTAAACATGTTTTTTTTTTTGTAACAAATATTTATTTGTCGTTATTACACAATAATAAACAATAATGGTATTGACACAAAATTATTTTTAAATTACTTTTAAAACATATTTAAATATTTTTAAATTATTGGATTTTCATTTTTCTTGAAATTTCATAAAAATTATTTATACGTACAAAATCCCCTAAAAATCGGATGTGTGGCATCCTCTTAATTTACATTTCAAAGTTTCACACATTTTTGGTAAAATATTTATTTTTAAATAAAAAATTGTTTTATATTAAATGAATCATAGTAATAATGTAGGTATATACTATAAGCGCATACTAGCTATATTTGCTAGATACATATTTGTAATAACTTGATATACATAGTATCTATTTAGTCTATAGTATACATTCAACGTTTTATAATTTCGTAAAATAAAACAAAACACAGATATGTACAGTACCTAATTAAAATATATGTGATAGCTTATTATAATTTATAAAATATAATATAAGAATGATTTTAATTGTTTTATTAAAATATATATTTATTAATTATTGTATTGATTATTTTAGGTACAAAGATTATACTACTGCCGTTACTGGCTATACTACACAATGGATTAGCTATTAACAGCTATCCTGCAGTATTGGAGGAATATTTATTAAAACAATTAGGTAAAATACACAAACATTATAGTTATTACTTATGTGGTGAATATTTGAATTTTATTTAATTATCGTTTTATACTTGATTTAGGACTAAGTCAAAAACCTCTGGGAAACAAGAACGTAGATATACCATCTGCAGCGTTGGAACTGTACAAATCGATGTCGGAAGGAAATATAATTACTACAAATTTTCCTCTCCCGGGTTTACATACAGAGTCAGCCAATATTGCCCGGACTTATGTTAACAAAGGTAATCACAACATTTTTATACAAATTATTATTTAAATCAATTAAAAAATTACAATATTTGTGTAGTCAGGTATTAGGTACCTACAAGTTATATAATTGATTTTAGAACTATACTATTGGTTTCCAAAATTAATAGTTATACGTAAAACATTATTGTTATGTTTTAATATAGGGTCAGTTCCAAATAATCCTGAATCTCGACGGTATCGACTACAATTTGATATAGATCCGATACCGGAACAAGAACGAGTTAAAGCAGCTGAAGTTCGTTTTACGATGCTTTACAATACAGAACTACAACGTGATGAATTCATCCATGTAATTATACATGATATTATATTTCCAGGCACAAAGGGTCTATCAAAACCTATGCTTAGGTAATAAATAGCAAATCAAATTTACTTTATTACAAATTTTTTTCTTTATAAGAACGTTGCGTGAATATATTATTTGTATTTAGGATTTTGGACTCAAAATCAATAAATTTATCCAAAACTTTAAAGCCGGTAGTAATCAGTTTTGACGTAACACCTGCTATAGAGAGGCTATCGGAGAAAAATTACACCGATAATTTTGGTATGGTAGTACAATGCGTGTCTGGCAACCGTACACATTTATTCGATGTATTTGACTTCGATTCAACTGAAAAACCATTGCTAATGGTCTACACTGATAACGGAACAAGTAAGAATGAGATCTAACAATAAACTATAATGTTTATATTTATATTTGTTAATTTATATGTAAAAATATAGTTTCCATGTAGGTATCTATGCTTCCACGAGAAGCTTGTAACTAAGTTTTACTAATCAATATCAAATGAAAAATATCTATGCGAGTATACTATATTCAATTATCTAAAAAACAATGATTTTAATAACATAATAAAACATTAATAATAATTAATTAATTTAAAAAAATTATAAAATATTATAGCGTATTGTAGGTTAGGTTAGGATATTATTTAGGTATAGGTACCCATATTATAATTTACAATTTGGGCAATGGTTCTATAGTATGCAATTTACTTACAATCTGGCTGTATACTATAGTTGCGCCCTAATGATATAACATTATAACTAGTAACTACCAAAAGGTCTAATATACGAATGTCATCCAGAATTGTTTTAATATAGTACATCACACATATGATCTCCTTTTCGATAAGTCCTGACAAAGGGTGAAGACCAATAATATTATTATTTGATATCCTATAGAACCCCCATTGATTTTCAATGAATCTTCTGCTATATCAGTAAGTATTTTGTAACGGGTTTTTAATAAGTGCTATAATAGAAATAAGCGTTAGTCAGTACTTTGATTATTGACGATTTAAATTATTTAAATACATAATCAATTATAAAAAAACCCATTCAGATATAGATGGTGGAAGGTTGTCCATTGTCCCCTTAGTCCTCAAACAGGATAGTGTAATATTATTAATTTAAATTTGAAAGCAATGATAATTAATTATTGCATTCGACAAACGGTTTTGAGCGATGTTTAGTATAGTATTATTTTCTCCATAGAAAATTTCTACACAACTTCTACCCATATAAGTATACAATACATAAAAAAACAAGTTCAAAATTTTCAATTTTAAAAGTTGCAGCTGAAAATTAGTCAAAATGTTTTTAAATATATATATATAAATATGCTAGTAAATATTTATATATATTTGTAGTATCTATACATTTCAAGTCTACCATTATAAACATTTTCCTTAATTGTCGGTAGTTTCCCTTTACGCTTAACAAAACTACTCGGAATATTGCAAAATTCTCCTTCCTATTTTCGGAGTTATGTAAAAGGTTTAAAACAGAATCCATTAATTTCTACTACAGTTCACCTTGATAATGTCCAAGCTAAATCAGCTCCTGAGTCTGCTGACCTATATTCCACTTAGTTGACTTCGACTTTCAATTCCCTCTTAGTTATTCCATAATTTTCTACTAATGTAGATTCTTATCAGATTTGCTTTCAGACATTAACTTCTACATCAGTGATACCCTAGATGACTGAAAAATATATATTCAATTGAGCCTGATGGCATATTTGTTCGTTGTTTTTACAGTTATCATCGTTCGATCGTTTATCCCACTTTCCTTCTCTTTAGATGGTTTTTTAGTGAAGGTATTTTTCCTGACGTTGGGGATCCATCTGGTATTACAAACTATAGGCCAATATCCATTTTGCCCGATCTAGCTAAACTGTTCGGGTCCCTTGTTTATTTAAAAATTCAACTTAAATTACATCGTTATAATGATAATCAACATGGCTTTAGATAGTTGACTGTCACCAGTAGCATAGTGTTTACATCCATTATATCCGATAGTATTGAATGGGGTGGCTACGTTGACGTTGTTTTTACTGATAAAAAAGCATTCGATACAGTAGACCACGGATTTCTAATAATAACTCTCGAATCCTTAGGTATCGGTGATCCGTTAATTTCCTGGTTTAAGTTATACATTTATAAAAGAAATCAATTTGTCAAAATACTGAATTTCAATTCACCCTTAGTCGAAGTCCATTCAGGCGTTCCCCAGGATGGTCACTAATTAAGTCCTCTTTTTAAATTGTATTTACCAACTCAATAAATTAATTAATAACTAGAGCGAAACTCCTATCTTTTGTGGATAATATGAAAATTATCATAAAAACTGTTCTTGTTGTAGCTGCCATACACTTCAATCGTGATCATTAATAAAGCGCCTAAAGTGCAAGGTTTCATCACATACAATATGGAAACGTTTAGGTCTGCTACCTGTCTCCGTACACTTTATTGTGCTTTCGTCCGTTCTTTTTTAGAATATAGTGTAGTAATTTTGGATCCGTATCTTTTCAAGGATCAATTAAGATTCGGACGTCAGAACAGGTTGCTTTCCTATGCCGCCCTCATCCTCAAAATTACCCATCCCCGCCATAATTATTCTTTTGTACAAAACATTAAACAAACCTATTCGTTTGCCTTTTGTTTTTTCAATTTGTAATATCTCTTCTGAATGGCTCAATCGATGCACAAGACCTCCTTGCAAATATTAACTTCCATGTACCACCTTTTTCATTTAGGAATCATACTTTTCTCCGTGTCCTATCTCATCTCATTTCTTATGGCCTTAACTATCCATTACATCATATGCTACGTTATCTTAATAACTCCTCCTTCGATTTCTTGTTGTAATTGAAAACTTGTAATATTGTTCGACTCCATTTGTTGTATCAAATTTCCACTTATTTGTATTAAAAATATGTAATTGTAATTTTATGTCACTTATTAATAGCCGCTTGTTGTTAATTAATTTAAATAAATGAAAAAAAATAAACTAACATACATTTTCCATTAAAAAAGTTCTTTACTTCAAAATTCTTGTCGGCTCGTACTACCCAAAAAAGTGTATACAGACAAAGAAAAACAATATCTTAATGTCCATATACATTCAGTTTTCAAGATAGAATACATAATAAATGTGTACTGCATTGAACTCGTGCTATCGTTGTATCAATGTAATTGTACGCATTATTATTTATTATCGTTACAGACAAGAAAAACGCGCCAATTAATATGGTAGAGCAAAGAAGTAAAAGGTCGGCGAACGAAGAAAATAAATCGGAATCGAAGAAATCGAAGAAGGCAATATGTCAGAGGTATCCGTTGTACGTGGATTTTAATGCAGTCGGATTCAGCAGTTGGATTCAAAGGCCGGAAGGGTATGACGCGTACTACTGTCACGGTTCGTGTTCATTACCATTGGCCAGTCACTTAAACACGTCCAATCACGCTGTCATGCAGACGTTTTTGAATTTCGCCAATCCGACGGTTGTGACCAGGCCGTGTTGCGTACCCACTAAGTTGAGTCAATTATCAGCGCTGGTCACGGAAGACGGTAAAACTATGATGATGATGAACTACCCCGAAATGGTCGTAGAAGAATGTGGATGTAGATAGTGTAGATATATTGTGTATATTAGTAAAATAAAAAAAAAAATTTTTTTGAATGTATCGATCCTCCCAAATGTAGCAAAGGAGTAGGAAATCGGAATTTTAGTATACTAGTTGGTCGTTACTCTTGTTAAATAATCTACATTTGGTGATATCTCCTGCAGCAGACAATGATAAACACTTATACCTTATTAAATAATTTTGCACCAATAGTATATGTAGGTACAATAAAATGTAAAATATGTATAAATTTCTACTGGACATAAATGTACATTTAAATTATAAAAGTCTAGTCGACACGAATACAATTCGATCTTGAGTTATGACGACTATGTTTTACTTTTACATAGTAATGTAACATTTTTTAAAACTTGTGTAATAAACAGTGTTTATGTAAAATCGAACGCGTTTTTGTTGCTATTAATTTCACATTAAATTATTTATTTATTTATTTATTGTTTCCGTTATTGTTTTATTGAACGGTACTGTCTCGACCACATACTGTATTTAAATTAAATATTTATTATAATAAAATCGATTTGTATTTTATGTTAAGCAGTATTGAATACTTTATCATTCATCTATCTTTTCGAATAGGTATATAAGTAGTGTATTATTAATTATTATTATTATTATTATTATTGGGTAACATACTAGTACAATTGTACCTATTTACTTTTCAATTTTTAATACGGATGTAGTAATTGTGTGGGCGTACTATTTATACATATATACACTAAATAATATGAATAAATGCTAAATAGTAGGAACATACTACATATTATATTAAAATTAAAATTTGAGCTTCAGATAAAATATTATACACACATTTGTATTTACATGCAAAATAACTTACATAATATAGCCATTATTTCTACATTTTACATATAATGAAAAAAAAAGATTGGGGGGGGGGGTTAACCTAGTTCCGCCACTGAATATTTTATAACTATATATCTAATTTTTATAAAAGCTACAAAGGTTTAAGTAAACAGATTGCTTTACTTCAAAAATATTTCTATAAAAAAGCTGTAACAACTAAACAATTGAAAAACGAATTAACTGCACTATAATTTTTGTTTTGTTTGAGCAATTTTAATAACAAAATACAAATTTGTTTATTAAATATTTATTGATATAAATAGCCATTGTTTCGAGTTTCATTTAATTTTTTTCGATAACATAATAATATGTAGTTGCATATATACTGGCGTAACTAGGACTATTTTCGTTATTATCTATGGAGAAAATGAGAGATCAAATGTTTACAAAATATATGCGCTAATTTTTATTTCAAAATAATACATTTATTATAGTATTATACATAATTTATTATAATAGTAAAAAGTTAATGCAGTAAAAAAAATTTTCTAGAAAATGATACATATATCACTCTCATCACTCCGATAAGGTACGCCACCGGTTGCATATAATTTTTAATTTTATAATCGTTCTCACCTTTTTATTGAATTTTTATAGTTTTGAACTGGGTCGTCGATATTATTTATATTTTATTTTACTACTAACTGAATTACCTGGCTTTGCACATGAGCAGTTTTTCTGTTTAATTAATAATTATTATATTTACATATAGATAATTGTTTGGCATATGTATATATAGGTATATATATTATATATATTATATATATAGGCTAAATACACGGTTGAGCAAGATACTATAAAAAAATGTTTCTTGCTACATAATACACGATATATTCATTTTTGATAGCTTGATACAAAATACATAATACATTTCGTTTGTAGAAATGATACAAGATATAAGACACAAGTATCAAAGATACAAGATACTCTCAAAAATATGTATATTATGTTGAATATTTTTCAAAATAACTATTAATAACAATATACAAATAAAATATATTACATAATAGAATAATATAAATAAATAAAATATATATATACATAGGTATCAAAATATTTTATAGGAGAGTGAAATAAATTTTAATAAATTGTATCCATTACAATTTTAATCAAAACATACCTATTACCTACATAAAAATAATTTGTATTTGAAATATATTAAAGTATAATAATAATAATAATTAAATATTTTTTAGTATTTCGCAGACACAAGTGCACAAGCTTATTTCATATATGATTATAAAATTATATTGTGTACTTTTTATCATTTCGTGACGTACCTAACGGTATAATGAAATTCAAGCATGAAAATCTAGAGTAAATAAATCGTGAGTTATTAACAATCAACAACAAATATCAAAATTATTGTTTTATCTTTAAAGTATAAGATAGGAAAAAAAATGTAATTACCGACTACATAATTAGATTTTTGATCATTTGATGTATTTTGTATTTTTTCGCATAAAAAGATAGATGATAGGTACTTGAAAAAAAAGTATCTAGATACAAGATCAAGATACAATTGTATCTTTGATACGTATCAAAGATATATGTATTTGTGATACTGCATCTGTATATAGTATATAGTATGGTTTTGAGGACATTCTGGTCTGAACGACCAACACATAATCTATATATAAGGCTCTGGAACAATTTCAACCAAACTTTGGTACACACATGATTTACTGTTTTATAATATTGCCATGAAAATTGGCCACGCGAAAAGCATTCAAAAACTGAAATGACACTAATATCAGTCGTTTTCTATTTTTTTTTTTTTACACGTCACTCCCGTTTACCACATCCCTAGGGGTCTTCCTTATAGTATTTTTTTCTAGTTGGTCATATATGTACCGAGATTTATATTTTTGTTCTACCTACCTAAAAACTTCGAGTAATTATTATAAGAAGAATGTGTATTATAGAATATGTTATGTTAGGTTTAGGTTTAGGTTAGGTTATTATATAGGTATAGTGTATAATTTTTGAAGTCAAGGATAGCTTTTCAACGTTTTCGTACCGTATAAAGTATACTAAATAAATATTATACATTTATACTACCATATGTATATGGTTCATAACGTATAAAGTCAAAACAATATAGATTTTTCATTCATAAAAGTTATTTCAACTTTATTATCCCATTCATACAGCTGATACGAAATTTTCATTTTTCGTTTTTAAATTGGTTATTTACACGACAAGAGTACAAGACTGTAGAGTATGAGTAATTCTAATACATAATCATAAAATTACAGATAAAAATTGCGATCGAAGAGAAATTGTATACGTTAGTGTAGGTATACTGAGGGTGACCATAAGTACCGTTTTTTGTGGGATTTTCTCGGTTTTGAGGATTGCGTCCCATTGTCCCGACAGACTTTAAATAAAACGCAATTTTTCACGCTTTTGGATGTGGGGTCCCGTTTTTAATTCGTTTACAAAACATCATCAACAAACATTTTTTTTTTTTTTGATTATTTACGTTTTTAAAAAAGTATTTTGAAGTTCGGATTCGACATTACGGTATTCACTTGTTTTTTTTTTTATTGCTGTCCCGTTTTCAAAATATGGTCACCCTAGGCATACTCAACATAATATAATGCATGTAATTGAAAGTCAGCTGTACGTACCGTAATATTTTTAATTAAATGTATTCACGTAAATGTTTGATCCGGAAACATATACCTATATATTATATATATTATAGTGACATCGGACAGCGCGTAAAGTATATTATATTATATAGTTTCGTCGAGAACTATAGCCAGGGCCGTCTCAAAGAAAGATTTTTTTTTTGAGGGGGGGGTTGAAATGTAAAAAAATAATTACGTAATACTGCTATATATATGACGTATTGTACAATACTTTCTAGTATATATTATAATACTAAAAAAAAAAAAAAAGAAAAAAAGGGTAATCAACTTTTTTCCCGTTTTGTCGACTACAATCCTAATAATTTATAGTTTGCCGATTGCTGGGGGGGAGGGGCGGTGAGACTCCTTCCACGCCGCCCCTATCCTCCCTCGGGACGGCCATGACCATAGCTGTATCCTGACAATTCGCACATTATAGTACCTACATATAATTATCGTGTTTTAATTAAAAATAATGATAATAGCAATGATAAAACGTAAGAATATACCTAAATAATAGATAATAATATCGCAAACTCTATTGTTTAAGTAGGTACCTATAATATCCGCCGACTCGGTCATCTTTGTCTGGCGCACGTGCAACGTCGGTGTTTGTTTGGCATTTCCAATATTCCGTGTGGAACATGTACGGGGGCATCGCTTGGAGAGAGAAATGTGGTTTCCAGAAATATGAAAACCACGCCTTTTTCGACCCCCACCCTCCGACACCACCATACCGCCCGCCACCCCACGACGACGTTCGGCGAGCGGACGCCTGTATGTCTGCCGATTTCAAACGGCCGTCACACGTGTGAAACGTGTTAACAATGTCTTGGCATATCTACCCTTCGATGAAGACCCTATGGTCATCATTTCACTATCATCTCTTGTTCGGTTCGGTTTGACCGTACTATATGCGCCGTTCCTGTTATTGTACAGTGAATAGACTACATAATATTATATATTTTATTCGTACGTGTGCGATCGAATGTTATAAAACGTCCGTTTTTTTTTTTTTTTACTCGTTTTTCGTGTGCGCGTTTTTTTTTTCTGCTCCCAAAACCAAAATAATGTACACATGACGATGACGACATCGGGTAAGCGATTGTAAATATAATATTTCTCGTATTTTAAAAGCGTGCGTGTTTACGGTACGATATTATGTTGGGGGAAGCCGCGAGTACTTATATATAGGTATGCGTACCAGCCCCTAAAATTATGTGTGTAGTATGCAGTGTTGGGTTTTAAAAAGTAACTAGGATACGTTACTATAGTTACTGGGAACTAGATTACTTTTTCGTTACCTAAATACAAAAGTACCTAATAGCGTTACATTAGTTTTTTAATTCAAAATTAACTTGTATTATAATGACGTTACTTTCAATGTTTTTAAATATGTAAAAATGAAATGTAACGCGTTATCTTACAAAGTTACTCACACATAACTAACGTAGTAACTCTTACGTTACTACAAAAATTTAATAACGAAGTTATTGTAACGTTACTACCCAACACTGGTAGTATGACACACGCAATGTGTGATGCGAAAAGTTTAATGTGTGTAGTACGAAATTAGCGCAACCGTGTTAATGAAATAATGCAAATTTTAAATTTTTATATGTTATAACGTTGACGATAAAATTAAAAAAGGTTATTGAAAGAAAAAAAATGAGTGAAATGTATAGCATAAAAATCAGAATATTTTAGGGGCTGCTACGTACATAGTATATATGTAAATAGGTAGGTGGGTACATATTATGCAGCTGCAGGCTTCCCCGGTGAATTCGCACAGCTTACACTGCGATTCTCTATTGAACGATTTTTAATGCCGTTCGATTATTATTAAATAAAATGTCAAAACTACGTAGGTATATAGATAATAGGTGCCTATTGACGAAATATTAAAATTTGACGGTTCATAATATTCGTTGTTCTTTGAAAATGTCAAACTGTATAATATCATAAAATATGGCACAGTATAAATGGGACCGCATAAAAACCTGGACCGTATGTATATTGTATATATATATAATAACAAATCTGGACATTATACAGGTACGTCTGCAGGATTAGTGACATATTATCTTCGTGGTGAACACCGAGTGAGGCAGCTGTCTATATAGTAAAAATCCTTTAAAAATATTTTGCTTTATAAATACCGCCACCTACGCACTATAAATATAGGTATTTACCAATAATTTACGGCAAACCTTGAATCCGCATAGAATTAATCGACACGGAAAAATGTTAAATAATGTTTAACGTTTAGAAATGCATTTAAATACTATATATTATGGGGTAAATTTTTTTTTTTTTTTATAAATAGGTAATAATTTTGTTGTTTTTAAATTGAAAACCAATATATTTCTGGATATTATATCTACTTCTTTTACGATTTTTTAATCACTCGATTATTTTTATGTATATATTTAATCACCCGTTTATTTTAGCTTATACGTTTAATTTAGGTAAACCCTAGATAAAGTAATCAGGGTGATTATTTAATTAAATACATTTTTTTTTTATATTTAAAATTAATTTCCATTCTAATACCTAAAATAAGTATTTGTGATTTATATACTTTAATTGAAAAGATTAGTTCAGAATTTCATATATTTCATCAGGTGAATGCCAAATATTATATTGTTTACTTGATACTTCTATGAGTTTTATAGAAATAAACAATGTAGGTAGGTATAACAACTTATATATGATATAGGTAAACATTTATAACGCTTATTTCATAATCTATATAGTAAAATATAGACAATAAACAAAATTTGAATATTTATACTTTAAAAAAATATGTTCACCATATATTAACCTCAATATCAATAAATTGTAAATATTCAAATCAATAAAAACCCTGTACAAATTATTATATATAATATTATTTAAACAATTTAATAAGAAGTTAAAATTTAACAAACTCTGTTCAGTTTTCAAACGATCAATTATTAACGAAAAAAATTACTTAATACACCTATTAGAATAATAATTATTGTATAACCATATTACCAAGTATGTATCTACATTGTATATTGTACATTTATCAATTCAAAAGACGTCATCAGATTATTTTGATCAATTTTTGTTTATTTGTTATCATGAAAAAAAAATAGAAAAACCAAAATAACTAACCCGATTTGCGATATCAACTCTATACCAGGGGGCGAATTTGAGAAGGGGTTAGGGGGTAATTATATGGTTATTAATTATAGTTTAAAAAAATGTTAAAGTTTTAATTAAATCTGAGTTTATAGCGTAGGAAGCAAAACTTTGCCTTCTAATAAATTATCTGAAATGGTAGTTGGTCATCGAAGTTTACGCCTATTCTAAATGTCTCTGTAGCAAACCAACATTCTTTAATGCTGTTTTCCAGTTTAATGACATTAAAATTATTTTTAAAAATTTAAAAATTTAAAAAAAAAAGATTTTATGATAGGTACTTATTTAATTTTTAAAACAGCTATTTTGTTGACCTTATCTTTTTTTAAATAAAAAAAATATATATATTTCTAAGTCAAGTAAAAAAAATATTAACCAAGTTAGAGTAGGTTTACACACCGACAATTTTTCAATAAAAAACTTGCATTAGCATTTTTCAGTTTTATTAACTTACAAACACGTTAGAAATATGAAACAAAAAACACATTATAACTAACAATATTATCTAGCGATTGATGGAGATTGATATTTGATATATGTATTTTTGCACGTTTTATGAGTTGTTAAGAGGACGTCGCACTGAAGATTTTCAGCGGTAAAAACATGTTTACGCAAAACAAATGAAATTGCATTTAAAAATAATTTTAGAGTTAAAACACCTATTATAAAATTGGTATAAAACAATATTTTGGAAATAACTTTATCGGAGTTTTTTCAAATAATAGGTATGCTTAAAAAAGTTACTGTGTCTTGAAAATGAGGTGAAAAATAGTATTTTGTACCTTCTAAAACGAGTTTAATATTTAGAAAATTGTAAAACCCCAATGAGGTTATTTCTGAAATGTTATCATCAACAAATTTTATAATAGGCGTTATATAACTTAATAATAAATACAATAACTACTAAACTAAATATAATAATAGGTATTTTATAACTTTTAAATCACTTTAAAAAGCCATTTTATTTGTTTTGCGAAAACGTTATTTTAAACAAATATCGTGATTACACAACAAAAAATAGCACTGACACAGGACTATTTTTAATTAATTTTAAATTAAATATTAAAATATTTTTTGATTGCTAGATTTTAAATTTTATTAAAATATCTAAAAAGTTGCCTATACAGAACCCCTTAAAAATGAAGTGGTGACGTCCTCAAACATTGTTTTTTTTTTATTTTTCAACAACTTATAAAACGTGTAAAAATGCATATATCAAAAATATATTTCATTTTTTATTTCATATTTCTACAATATTCTCAAAGTTATTATCAATATTATTTTCAAAATGAAAAATACGTACATGTTTTTTACAAATATCCTAATTATACGACAGTTAAAAATGGTACTGACACTGGTGTATTTTTAAATTACTTTTAAAATATATTTCAATATTTTTAATTTGTTTGATTTTCATTTTTCTTAAAATGTAATAAAAATTACCTATACAAAACCCCTTAAAAATTGGGCGTCCTCTTAAGTTTTTGATTTTCGTACGTTACATTAGCAAAAGTGTTTGTCTAAATCAAAGTCAATTTTAATGCAGAAAATGGATTATTTTGAAATTATAATTGATGAACTTCTGGTTTTTAAATATTGAATTATTTTTTAAATTGTACTTAAAGCTATTTACCTAACTAACTACTTATTTTTTTTTTAAATTTTAAATGGCTGTAATTTTAGGTTTAAAACTATGATTCATACATCAAAGTTGCTGTAAAAATAATTCTATGCAAATATTTAAATCAGTTACAAATGTTTCAATTAAAAAAAAAAAACAATGAAAACCCATTTCTTTCTATAAAACAATTTTGAGATGTACTTCGGTGCAGTAATAATTTTTAAGAAAAATAGATGAAAAAACCATGATAATTATATTTGTTATTTTGTTATTTCTCCTACATTTATAAATAATTTCCGTTATAAAAGATTACACTGAGGACGCTACACTGCCGTGTTTCCGCACGTAAAACATGCTTCGGAAAATTCACATTTATAGAAAACTGAATTATTTTAGCATACGACCTCTAAAAAAAATTTAAGATTATAAGATGATCTAAATTCTTATTCAGGCGATTTTCAATAGTATTATTGTTAGTCGAGTTATAAGACTTAAAAATAGAAAATTTTGGAAAATTCGGTCTTATAAGTCAACTTTTAATAATTTTATTAAAAGTCACCCATATAAAAATTTAGATTATTATGATATTAAAATTTGTATAGAGGTCATTAAATGCTAAAATCACTCAGTTTTTCAGAAACGTGCATCTCCCGAAACACCTCTTGACTAGTTTTTAATAATTATTTATTAATACTTCACAATAAAAATATGTTACTGGTATAGGATTATTTTTTAATTGAAATTACTTTTGAAATGTATTTAAATGTTTTTCAATCATGCAATTTTCATTTTTCTAAAATTTCCTTAAAATTGCCTATATAAAACCCCTTAAAAATCGGATGTGTGGCTTTAGCTTTAAGGAAACTACTGAAAAATTTAAAATTTACATATTCAAAGTACCAACTATAAAACCAATTTATTACAAAAAAAAAAAAGCTCATTAATTATATTTCAATAATTCTTAGCATATTTTATTTAATAGCCTATATTAGTGATGTAATGAAAATTAATTTTGATTTTACACGTTTTCAACAAAATAATTAAAAAATGAGAAAACTCTTTTTTAAATTTATGAATAATAATAATTGGATATACCGTGTATACAGTTTATATTAGTGTATTATTTTTATTTGATAAAATAAATAATAATTTGATAATGCAATTTATTATACTACCATTATTTCTTGTACTATTTCGTAAATAAAATAAATTGTGATACCTAATTAAAATAAGAGGTAATTTATTATTGTATTTAAACACTTATTATAATTTATATTGATTATTTTAGGTACAATATTCATTTTACCGTTGTTGCTGGTTATACTACACAACGGATTAGCCATCACCAGTTATCCCGTATTGGAAAAACATTTTTTAAATAAATTAGGTAATATACACAACATACATACATAATAATTATTCATTAAATGGTAAATATTTGAATTTTATTAAAGTTTTGCTATTTTTCTTATTTAGGATTAAGCGAAAGACCTGTGGTAAATAAAAACTCAAATATACCATCTGCGGCAATAGAACTGTACAAATCGATGTTAGAAGGAAATAAAATTACAGCTCATATTCCTCTGCCGGGTTTGCATACAAAGTCAGCTAATACTATCAGGACTTATGCCAATAAAGGTATATATATGTATATATTCTGTGGTATAGTTACAAAATTTGTACACAAATAATTTTTTAATAATAATAAAATATTAAAATTATAACCCGATTATAATAATAGTATGGTCGAGTCTGCCAAGTTATAATTTATCAAAAACACGTACATTACAGTTTTATTGTATTAAATGCTAATTAACATTTATTATTATTAAGTGTGAGTATGTGATGAGCAATAATAACGTTGTTGTTATGTTTTGATATAGGATCAAGTCCAAATAATCCAAAATCTCGAAGGTATCGGCTCCAATTTGATATAGATCCATTACCGGAACAAGAACTAATTCAAGCAGCCGAAGTTCGTTTTACGGTACTTTACAATACAGAACTACAACGTGATGAATTTATCCATGTACTTATACATGACATTGTATTTCCAGGCACAAAGGGTCTATCAAAACCTATGCTTAGGTAATAAATTAGCAAATAAAGTAGAAAGATATAGTGTATAAAGATTATACTATAAATTATATTTTAATGAATGTATTATTTTGTATTTAGGATTTTGGATTCGAAATCAATAAATTTATCAAAAACTTTGAAATCGGATGTAATTAGTTTCGACGTTACGCCTGCTATAGAAAGACTGTCGGAGAACAATTTCAGCGAAAACTTTGGTATGGTAGTGCAATGCGTATCAGATAATCGGACACATTTATTCGATGTGTTTGACTTCGATTCAACTGAAAAACCATTGCTAATGGTCTACACAGATGATGGAACAAGTGAGAATATGATCTAACGATAAACGTGTACTGAGATTTATATAAAAGTTGTTTTCGCGTATGATAATATTTTTGCAAGTTGTTAAAATCCTTACCATAAAATGTTAAACACCCAAGTACTATATTGACAATGAGACAATTCCCCATACAAATATGTTAATAATAACATGAAAACTGATCTGAATTCATGGTGACGTCTAATTTAGATTGAATTTTCCACATTTTAAATTTTGGTCTCCCTAAGTTAAGCTAATATAACACTTGTATTTTTACAAATGGACATATTACATTTTTATTGAAATTACGGCAAAAATAAAATAAAATAGTGAAAATGTTTATCTAAAGTAAACAAATTCATATCAGTGTTCGAAATTCTTAACTCATCAATCAACACTAGATAAACGATAAACCTATACGTTGAAAATAGAAAACATCTAAATTGCTGCGTTAGATGTGTGAGAAAGAGAAATAAAAAATTGTCACTTCCAACGTATTAACTATAAAAACATTTTTGGACGGCCTTAACGACATACTCGTATAATCTTCAATGAGTACATTATCGTTAAATATCTACCGATAATCTAATGGTTCCATAATCCGTATTCTATATCTTTCGATAATTTATTATTTATCTAATAGTGGTACCTAGTTATATAGAGGACATCGTATACCCAATTTTCAAGAGGTTTATGAAATTTCAAGAAAAATGAAAAGTTAACAATTTTAATATATTTATATATATTTTAAAAGTAATTAAAAATAGTCTTGTGTCAATAAAATTTTTTATTATTGTGTAAGTGCGATATTTGTTTAAAAAAACACGTATACAAATTTTTCATTTGTAACAACTTGAGAATATAGTAGAAAGATTAAATAAAAAATAAATTATAAAAAAACAAAATTATCTAGCGACCTACGAATCTGATTTTTGATATGTACATTTTTACTTTTATGAGTTGTTAAAAAATTAATTTCTTTTGTTTTTCAATAACTATAAATTTATAAATCTTGAAAAAATTAAAAATATTGAAAAAGGCTACGTAGGTCGGTAGATAATATTATTAGCTATAATTTATTTTTTATTTCGTATTTCTAACATATTTTTAAGATGATAAAAATGAAAAATGCTATTGCAAGTTTTTTCATTAAAAATTTGTAGGTACGACGTCCTCTTAAATTAATTTATATTAAAAATGTAAAAACAAAAAATGTTTCCATAGAATTAGTTCGAGTTTTTACTTATGAATCGAGATGTATTCGATAGATAAGTTGTATCATAGAAAAATATTCTTATTTATTCATACACAATAGTGAACATTATCAGTTGGCAATGTTGAATTCATTTTTTGCTCATTTACGTATTTTAACAGCCAAAAAGGACGATCGTAGTCAATTAGTGGCGTTAAAACCCCCTCATATGATCCGAATTATAATATTGTAAATAACACTATGAACTATAGTACAATTAAAACTTTTTATTGGTGCCATTTATAAAATATTAACTCAGAATAATAATTATTATTAATTATATCATAATTAATTTATCTTTATTCTACTATCCAACAATATGTCTTATAGTCTTATCGATTATAGGTATTTTTTAAAACAAAAAACCATTCATAGTGCATGTTCAAGGTGATGGTCAATTTCTGTTTCTGATCCACATTTGATGGTTTGAGATAAAAAAATCTTTTAAAAATCCGGTCATTAGGGGATAGCAGGTATATTGGAGACTGGCAGATATATTGGATTTGAAACCAATGTTAAATTATTTATTTCGATAAAAGAATTCTGAACGGAGTTTGGTGTATTATACATAACTATTACTGTCAAAATGAAATTTTGACAAATGAATGACGCTACATATTATAATAGTAATATACATACTCTGTCAAATTGTCGTATATGAGGAAAATGAATAAAAATAAACCGATTGGATCAAAAAGTTATTCACAGGAATTATAATTATATTATAAAATTACATAGGTACCAATATCATAAAACGTGTATTTCAAACGGGTGTACATAAAACAATAATATCTAAAATAATAATAATACTAATTCCTCCTCTGTGTGAATAAACTCTTGGGTGTTATTTAACACTAGATATCCTATATTTACTTATATTTTGGCATTGAAGACTTAAAACTATATACATTATATGCTTAAGAAAGCTTGTAAAAAAATATCTTGAAGAAATCTTGGACATAAATTTTAATTATTTAATTATAAAATCATTTTTTCCCAGTAAATGAACACCTTACCCGGCTAATGAACACGTATATACTAGTAGATGAAAATTCATTTTCCATTTACATCTTTAAATTTTTCATAATAATTACAATAAGTTATAATAATAACATGTATTAATAAGTTAAAACTTTAACATAAATCAAATTCTTTTAAAAACAATAAAATTATTAATTATTTAAAACAACTTTTAAAATTAATAAAATCGTAATTTAGTTAGACAAATACCAATAATAATAATTATATTATAATTAGAAACTATAATATGTCAATATACTTTTTAATATAATGTTTAAGACTTTAAACTTTATTAGTTATTTACTTAAAACGTTCTGTAAAATATTATCTCGAAGCAATTGAAAATAAATTTTAATATGCATTTTATATAATTATTTATTTAACTATAAAAATCTGGTTTTCTAGTAAATGAACACTTTGTCCAATTAATGAATACCTATTACCATTAAATGAATAATTAATTTCATTAAAATTGTTCATAATATTATAATAAGTTATAATAATAACAATAGTTAAAACTACCAAAATATTATTTATAATTATCAATGTTCACTTAGGTACTGGATCGAATTAATATAAAATTTAATAAATTAATGTATTATGTTCATTCACCTAGTTAGCATAATTATGAAAACAAATAAACTTGTAAATCAGTGCTCGAACACGGTCAAAATTGCAAGTTAACCATTTAAAAAAATAAAATATTTAGAATTCATGTTATCCCGATCGCGATTCGTGAACGTAATTGATGACATGTATGAAGGGACGAGTACAAGAGTGAGGTGTCTGTGTGGAAAAACTGAGGATTTTAAAGTCAGAATGGGAGTGTACCAGTGTTCTCCTTTGAGACCTTACTTATTTACCCTGGTAATGGATGATATAACAAAGGATATACAGGTGACGATACAGTGGTGCATAATGTTTGCAGATTATATAGTGCTGATAGGCCTGAGAAAATTAATGGTAGACTTAAAGAGAGGAGGGAATTAGCTTTTGAATGTAAAGGACTAAGGATTAGTAGGAGTAAGTCAGAATATTTAGAGTATGATTTTGGTGAAAGGGAACACAGAGGGAATAGGGAAGGACAGGAGATGTAGTAGAAAAGGTTGAGTGGTTCAAATATTTAGGATACTGAAAGATGGGGGCCTCGAAGAGGATATGAAACCCAGGATTAAGTATGAATAGATGAAGCAGAGGAAAGCGTCAGGTGATTTGTGTGACAAAAGAACCCCTATTAGGTTAAAAAGTAAATTTTATACGAGAGTGGTAAGACCTGCAATGATGTATGGAACATAATTTTGGGCATTAGATAGGAAGATATAGAACAGAGAATGGGTGTAGCAGAGATGAAAATGTTTAGGTGGTTGATTGGGGTGACTAGAAAGGATAAAAATAAGGAATGAGTATATAAGAGATAGTATAGGAGTAGCTTCAATAGTTGACAAAATGAGGGAGGATAGATTTAAGTGGCTCGGGCTTGTATTAAGGAGGGAAGAAACTGAGGCAGTAAAATTAGTAAAGGAAATTTATGTTGATGGAAAGAGGTGATGAGGAAGACCGAAAAAGAGGTGGTGGATGTGATGGCAAGTGATATGATGATGGTGGGGGTAAGTGAAGGTGAGGCGGGAGATAGAATTAAATGGTAGTGTAGGGCTTGTAACCCAAATAGTCGGGGAGAAGAAAAAGAATGTATTATCCCGATCGCGTAATATACAGAGTGGGATTAAACTCATTTGGAATGTGTTACTAAGTTGTTTAGAAGATTGAAACACTATAATATAATGCTATTGGAATTTTTTCCGCCAAATCAAACAATTGGATAAAAACAACGACGGTGATAATAATAATAATAATAATAATAATAATATGATATACCTATCTGTGATTCCCGCACATACCGTTTCTATATTATAATATTAACGAAATTACAGTACGACACAATATATTATGCGGCGTATTACGGTATTTTCGATATTTTTTCGAAATATTTTAATTAATATATATATTATAATTAATAAAATTTTTTAATATTTTTATATTAACTTATAATATTAACCGCGAACTTTGTCGTAATTTGCAAAATATATACGTCCGGTAACTACAATTATTATTATCATTACCGTTTCAGACAAGTCGAAACGTACGTTGGCGGAACCGCGGAGTAAACGGTCGGCCGTCGACGAACCACTATCCCGTCCCAAGAAATCGAAGAAGAAAACGTGTCAGCGATATCCGCTGTACGTGGACTTCAAGGATGTCGGGTTCGACGATTGGATCAAAGCGCCGTCGGGATACGACGCGTACTACTGTCACGGAGAGTGTCCGTTCCCGTTGGCCAACCACATGAACGCGTCCAATCACGCCATCATGCAGACGTTGATGAATTCTGTCAACCCGACGGTCGTGCCCCGGTCATGCTGCGTACCCACCAAGCTCAGTCACCAATCGCTGCTGTACTTGGACAACGACGACAGGATGGTAATGAAAAACTACATGGAAATGGTCGTGGAAGAATGTGGCTGTAGATAACAACGTCGTAATATATTATTTTATAATGTATTTCGTGTGCCAAAATAATAATATATAAATACAATATTAGGTATATCAATTGTATATCGAATATTCAAAATATAATGTGCCTAACCACTTTTCCATCATATAATATAATAATTATTATCGTATATAGATACTCGTACAGTCAGAACATAAAATTTAAATTTAAATTTTAAAAAATAAAAATAAAAACGATTTTCCTGACGAATGTTCGCACCAACAGCATATATTTATATACGTATAATATAATATTATGTAGGTAGGTATACATTTTACAAAATAATAATTGATTTTTTTTTTTTTTTTAAAAAACTGTAAATATACTAATTGAACATAAATGTAAATTGAATTATATAAGTCTAGTCGATTACAAATTATACATGTATATTACCTATACAATATTCACTATTCGGTATTGAATTGTAACCATTATATGTTTTTCATCGTACACGATAATATTATATTGTAATTTTTATGAAATATTTCTGTTAAATCCGCAACACGTGCTTGTCGTTACTATTATTTCTACTATTTAAATTATTTATTTATTTGTTTTCGTTATTGTTTTATTAAATGGTACTGTCTCGACTACATGCTGTATCTATTTTGAATAAATATTATATATATTTATTATAATAAAATTGATTTGTGCTTTGTGGTGCTATAACATGTTATAGTTGATATGTCAAACTTATATTTAGTGGCGTGTAAATGTTGGACAATATATATTATACATTTTGTTGGGTCGGTGGACGTTTCAAGACATAATACCTAATATGTACAATGTACATTGTACATCATTTTTTTTTTTTTGTTCTATATAGGTACCTATCGGCTATCGTTGAGTTAAAACACTTTATTATCGATTATATCGATAATAATTCAAATGCCATATCAAGACTAATTTTAATTTCATATGTAGGTATAATCTATAATATACTGTGTAGGTATTATATTATATAGGTACCTAGGTTATACTGTATATTGATATACAGAGTGATTTTTTCATCAATGTCAGCGCATATATCTGGAAGTATAAATAATTTTTGGGCAATTTTTTTCAGTAAGTTGTTTGTACACTTAATTCTGTATTTTTCATAATAATTAAAAAATGTTTATCCTCCTCCCTTATTTGTTAAAACTACATCAACTTTAGAAAATCTATATGATTTTCGTTTAATAACTATTGTAAATTATAAATAATAATGATAAAAATATTAATAAATATTATAAATTCTTATCATAAACATCGAAAATTAAATGAATCTGGGCTTTTATGCAAATGTCAATGTGTTAGGGTAAACAAATATTCTATTAAAAACTCGCGTTAGGATTTTTAATCCTTATCAACTCGCAATATTTTTAGAATAAATTACGAACAAGAAAGTAAGAAATAAATGGTAATTTTAAATTCATTAATTTTTTATTTTTAAGATTTATAAGCCGATTTTAAAAAAATTTTAAATTTTAAAACAAAAATAAATAATTACACTATAAAAATCCTATTAAATTATATGCATTTAATTTTAATATTATTAAAAATACAAAGAAATAGTAAAACATTACGAATATATTATTGATTTCTTTGAATTTTTCAGGAAATTAAATTAAAAATAATTTATTGACTTTTAAGTTTGACTTAACAGTTAATATTAAGTCAATATTTCTTTATTATTGCCTCCATAACGCTTAACACAATTCTAAGGAGAATTATCTAGGCAATTTATTATTCTTTCTTTATTCGGCTTTGTGCTTGTATTTTTATTCGTACACAATCAAAAGTATATGGAAAGCTATTACACGTATCTCTCGTATTCGACTAGGTACGAAAATATGTATTATTTTCACTTTAATACACAATTCTATCAGAATGTCATTACAATGAGTACATCAATATTAATTTTGAGAAAACATTCGATTTTCCATAACATAACATCTACGAGCGAAAGATCTAGGCACTTTTTAAAAATATTTTTATTTAATTAGATTTAAACGATTTTTAATATAGTTCAAAAATCAAAATATGTGGTTCGATCTTCTCTCAAGTAAGTAATAAAGAATCCAATCCCTATTTTTATGCGCTGTACGACTGCACCGTTTGTGCAGTACGGAAAAAAAGTGTATAGTACCAATTCACTGTTTATTATATATAATAAATATCATATACCTATAGAATTTTATCGAATATATAAAAATTAAAAATTAATATCAACTTTTCCGCATTTTATTAATTATTTTTATCCTTTTTTGCTAGTGATAATCATATTTTCATCTTCTTCTCCCTTGCCTAGTTCCTCCTCAAATATTTTGGATCTGTCATTAGGGTTGGGATATTGGATATAGGATTTGGTGGGACATTCACGATTTTTAATATACTTGTCCCGCGTTAATTCTTAGCGGGCCGCGTATGTCACGATATTTTATTTTTGTCCCGTGTACTATTATTATTACTCTGCTCAAAATCGTTTTTTTTAAAAGAAATGATTTATAATTTCCCTCAAATTCTATACATTCACGAACCACCACCACTCACCATTATACTACTATCTGACGCAGTGGTGGTTTTACAGAGGGAGGCAATAGGTGGATCCTCTCCCCTTGATCATTTTTTTAAAAAAAATCTTTATTGTTTGCATTATTTCAATATACCTATATGACTATATTCTATAATAAATTATTAAAAAAAAAAAAAAACATTATAATGATTCTAATGTTTTGTCTAAGTCACTATCATTGAGGTAGATAACAAATAATTGCTAGTTACCTCTATAGTCCTGTACTGATATTTGATATTCAAAGAAATTAAAAATATCGATTTGACGAAATCATATTTTTGCCGTTTTTTAATCGCTTTTAGTGGTTTTTTCTTACGCATTAAAAAAACTATTGAGAAAATCGAAAAATGATCTTTCTAAAGTACCTACAGCTAATGATCCTTAATTCGTATTGTGCTAAATACATATAAAACATTTAGTTGTGAAAAAATATTGGTGTCTCCAAAAAGTGTTCAATATTCTTCCCTCATGAAAATCCAAAATACACCACTGGTTCTTATAAAAATTTCACTGAAGTGTCATGGTAATGCATAATATACGGATATTAATGTTATAAAGATATGAAATAGTGAAGCTTAGGTATATTTTATTTTTAAATGTAAGTAAAAATGGAACATAATTTACCTACCCATTGTGAAATGTTTTTATAAGTACAAAATTGAAAATACCGTTGAACTTCTATAGTATGGTTTCAATATTATCCTATCCACAAGTTAAAACATTTTACAAAAATATTACCATGGTAATATTTTTGTAAAATGTTTAATTTTTATAATACTGCAGTATTATAAAAATATTACATATGTATGATTTTTTTTTATTTTTATTATTATATAGGTATGGGCCTCATACAACCGGTGCCCAACTGTAGCGTATAAGTCAGTCTGACACTGATATTACCTATCATTTGAATCCGCATAAATGCGATATTCTATAAGTCTTGCGTGTAGATTACAATATTATCATAATCCTATTACGTAATTTAAATAATTATCTTGTTACACCTTTGATATTTAAAACAAAAACAGTTCTGTAATGTACGTATTTCAATAGATATAGTAGATACCTACCTACTGAAATATAGTTAAGCATGCGTACATAACAAATTAGGAATAATATAAAATATTATAAAGTAAAAAATTTCGTTTTCTGACGTTTGCGTTATCAAAATATATCTGTACGTACAACATCTTTTAAAAGCCTACAAAAGTACTTTCTAAAGTTCCAAAATTTTATTTTTCTTGTACGCCTTTTAAGCGGAAATAATAATAAAAAAAACACTGTCGCTAAACGACGCTAATCCCTTTCAAGTTTTAATAAGAAATTTCTCGTAGTTTTTCAAAACATTCTATATTTTTATTTCATCTTCTTAAACGAAAATCCAGCAAACAGACCCATATGAAAACACACCAGAGGTATCCTCTCACATAATCCCTTTGATTTTCCTAAACGATATTTACAAGTTAAAACGAGTTATTTTCTTATAAACATTACGTATAACAGCAGTGGTGTACACACGGCGGGATATGGAGGATAGATCCGCCTTGGCACTTTGCCAGTCATTTTTTACAATTTTATACCTAATTATATTAGGTATAGTTATTGTAAAAAAATATTTGTAATCAATTATATTTTCTTTTTATGATAACCATGACATGGATTCGAAGCAATTATACATAATATGCCAACTTTCTCACCTTAACTAGCTACTATATAAAAATTGTGAGTTAGAGATCACTTGGTTATAGTTTATAATTATTTGAATTAAACCACGAACTTACAGCTATGAGGATAATATGAATATTCAACGTGTATATATTGTGATTTTAATTTTGCTGCTTGCTAGTTTTTTCTTAATGATTTTTATTTCGTAACGTAAGATACTCTTAAACGTTCAGAATTGTTCAAAAAAATTATTATAGATTACAAATTAAGTGTTTAATAGTTTTACATGTTTTATTTTATATTGTTGAGTTATTAATAAGTGATTTATTCGATTCTGAGCGGAGTGAAGAATGTATTGGTTTTACATTGATGTGTTTTTTTATGTTTAAAAAAAAATATTTACAAGAAGAAGTGCTTCGACTATAATTACTACATTAGGTACCTACACATTTTCCGGTAACAAATTGCATCTAATGAATATTTTAAAGAAGTAATTTAAGAAGTCAATTTTCCTAATACCTAGTTTTTTAATGTGTCAGAAATATAACTACCGAAAACTATATAAATACGCGATTTTGTCAAAAACGATGATTATGGTTACTTCTCTTTCGAAAATAATTATTCAAGAGTCTTGAAATTTTCAACAAATATGTAATATTGTTTCAATAAATTCAATTCAAAAAAATAAAATTATAATTGCGCTGACCAAAAAAAATGAGGTTTTTTGCTTATTTACGTTTTTTGAAGAAGTATAGAAGTATTTTTGTAATATCTTCTTCTTCTCCTTCGCCTTCTCTCCCAACTATTTGGGGTCGGCCACATAATTTATTTAATTGTAATATATATTAGAAAAAAAGTCGATTACCTTTTTTTTTTCGTATCTTTGTAGCATTAAAATGTAAAAAATGACCCCGGTGAAATGTTGAAATTGGCCTGATTAAAAGCTCGCACACCCGAAAAAAAAAAACTGAAATTACGCCCCTGGGTAAAGCTACTAATGGCTCACTTTAAAAAAAACATATTCACCCCTCCCCCTACTATTGAGAATTCTCGTGTACCTACGCCACTTCATAACATCGATAACGATGAAAAATATTATTTTTGCGTTTCAACTATCCAGGTAATGTCTAGTAATGTATAGTCCTCTCAATTTCGTTTTTATTTATTTTTTTGAAAGGGTGTTCAGCCTCAAGTAAATTATGTATTCTACATTTTCCTGATAATCGATAATATTTATATATTATGTTCATAACTTATCACGTTTTTGTGTCATACCCATTGATAAACTATCATTATAAATTTTAAATGTAGATATTATACAGTGGTTGAATTGGAAAAAAATAAGGACGGACTCTGAGCTTAGTTAAAAATAGGCGTTCCGGGACATATTAGAGAAAAAGTAAGCCGTGAAGGACTTTGTCCGCCACACTCGCCCAAATAAAAGCCGCCCTTTCTATATAAGTATTTTTTTTTTTTTTTTTAATCAAATCTTCTTCTTCTCCTTTGCCTTCTCTCCCAACTATTTGGGGTCGGCCACCCTGGTCCTACACTTCCAATTAACTCTATCTCCCGCATCTTCTTCACTTACTCCCACCTTCCTCATATCACTCGCCATCACATCCCCCCATCTCTTTTTCGGTCTTCCTCTAACCCTCT
>JAIPRL010003075.1:0-50835 GCA_025469235.1 Pemphigus obesinymphae | reverse complement strand
ACTGAAGATGAAAACATTGTTTTCGAAATACGTATTTGTTAAATAAAAACAAATTCTTTTTGTAGAAACTGGGTATTTATTTATATTTATAAATAATTCTACAAGTAACTCAACACCAAAATATTTTTAAACGACCAAAATACTATTTTAATAATATGTTGAATAATTATTAATTATTAATTACCCACTCGATGATTTCCATATAGATATTCCGTATGTATTATACAGAGTATATATTAATAACTTACTCGCGTAAAAACAACAATCATTACCATTGCATCACATGATGCGAATGATTTTTCATAAACTGATCCCCAAAAATCATTAAAATGCCATTTGATCTGACATGCAATGTTTGATTCCATATCGATACGATATTTTACTGAAAAATAAAGAGATAGGTTTCTTTAATAAATGTTCAAATAGAAAATATGTATATCTCAATACTTCATTAAAAATATGTGTATAACAGTTATAAACAAAAAATACAAATGGTTCGGCCTTAACCGTGAGGTTTGGTTTTACTATTTAATTAATAATTATATTTAAATAACTGATTACCTGACGTATACTGGCAGTTTCGAGAACACTCTCATATGATGAACCATTATATAGTTTGTATATTATATTTGTGTATGTACGTTTGACATTGACATAGGTATAACTAGGGGTTTCGGGGAATAATATATTTTAAAATTGTTAAAGATTAAATTATAATTCAACCATTTTTACGTATTTTTTTTTGGTAATAGGTGTCTAAACTTTTGTTTAGAAACCTTATATCCCCATCGTGTTCATCTGTAGTTATTTGTACACAGTTACAATTTTCGATTTTGTGAACCAAAAAATGCTATCCCAAAATATCAAATTGTTCAGGAAAGTATTTACAAACTTCAAAAAAATATATCATTCATTTGTAAACAACATGTATAATTATAATTATTATACTTAAAAATGTATTAACTTAATTAATTGTTAAAAATGGCTCTATTATGTTTGCTCTCCCCCCATATTGGAACTTTCATTGCATTCATTTGTGTAATGTTAAAACTGGTTTATGCTATTGTCCGCATCATTAGTGCTGCCCCCATTCTAATGTTATTGAGGTTTCAAATGGTGGTTGGGAGGGTGCAACCTAATAACAGTTCCCGCCTCATAATGGAATTTTGAACTTTTCTTCGTCGCCTTCATTTGTGCTATGTTAGTGCTGGTTTGTGCCGTTGTCCCCGTCCACGTTATTGTTACGTTTTAAGGGAAAAGTATTTTGGAGTACTAATTCCAACAGATATTTTTTTTAATCGTGAAATATTTATCTATGCAATTGTTAATTGAAATTTCAATATTTTCTTTAAAAATATTATTACAACGTTTAGCAATTATTATGAATAATAAAGAGGGTCCTTGAATAAAATGTTGAAATTTGATTAATGTTTGCCCTATTATCTGATTGTTATACAAGATACCAGATAAATTTATATCTGACTATTCCTGTACTCAGCTTTTATGTTGATATGTGTGAAAAACTTCTCGAAAGTTTGGTGTTGGGAAGACTTGATAGTCACCTTAATAAAATAGCAAAAGGTCGAGCTGATAATCAATACGATTTCAAGTACGAGTAAAATATGAAAGTCGAATAATGTATACATGATAGCTAACTGATAAGGTGAACATCTGGATAAGGTAGCATTTTGTAAGATATTAATGGGTTATTTGTTTGTTATTTGTTATTGTTATTTTTCATAGTGATTGAAAATTAGCTTTAAAATGATACTAGTTCGTGTTCATATTTTTAAAAGGAATTAAGTTTCAATTCTGTTTCAGGATTAAAGAATGGAACTAGTTTGTTTCTACGTTCCTAACAAAAGGAATATTTTCACCCTTTAATAATTTAAATTTTTTAAAAATGTCATATTATATAATTCAGATATATTTTTAACTTAAGTACCTATTTTATTTTGTGTCATAAGCTAGTTTTCTTTTTTTAGTTAAAAAATTTAATTTAAAATAATTTTGAGGGTACGTACCCATGTACATTTATGAAGACGCTACTCGCTCAGTTTTTAAAGGGTTGTATATAATCAGTTTTTAAGAAACTGTTAGTAATATAAAAGTGTAATAATTTAAAAATATTTAAGTATAATTTGAAAGTAATTTAAAATTGTTCCCAACCACTTTTATTGTTTTTTAATCACGACATTTATTAAAAAAAATATATTTATATTTTTATAATTGATTTTATTATAGGTATTTTAACTCTAAAATAACCATAAAGAATCTATTATCTTTAATCTTTTTATTGCTGAAAATTAACGTACATTTCCCCAGCCCCCTCCCACCAATTGGATTTTGGAAATTTTTTCCCCCAATATTTAGTACATAATTTGTATGAATTTGTATGCCCAATCCCGCAATTCGTACGGGCACCGGAACCACGAAAAAAGTTGATTTTAGTGTGGGGGGGGGGCTGTAGAATCATTTCCTCCCCACCATCGTAAAAAATCACAATCCTCGAATTTATATATATCATATTACCAAATTATTATGAATCTTATTACTAAATATAACTATTCGATATCATATTCTTATATTAAGAATTATAATTAGGTATATGGTTTTTAAAAACTTGTTTTGGATCTGTAAATGACAAAAAAAGTAGGTAGTTAGGTAAGAACGTATATATATATATAAAATCAATACATTTAAATATAGTTTTTTTTTTTTTTAGAATTTCTGTCCAAAATAAATTAAAAAGACTGGTAATATTAAATTAGTAATGTAAATTAATTGTTTTAAATACTTATATTGTGTAAAATAAAAATTCGATAATAATTTTACGGATTGGTTTTTTCTGGAGACCATGGTATAGTCCCTAATTTTTATTTCCTCTTTTCGCGTAAGTCATATAGTGACCACTTGAATGTCGTAATTGGCTCTTTTCACGACGAAAACATATATCACCTCGTAGTTAAAATGTAATATTTATATTATATACTACTTAAGGAATATCACATAAATTTATTTGAGCCATATTTGCCGCATCCGTACTTCGTTGTACAGAAATCAAATCTTTCTCTAAAATATATAATTTCTATTTAAATGTTTTTTTTGTATATGTAAAATGTAATATTTAAAAGCATAAGAAAACAGTTATTATTAAAATATTACATGTTTATAATCAATATATTATTAGCGAAGAAGGTACTAATGTCTATCTTGTATAGTTATTTTATAAGAATACAAAATAATATAATGGTTTTTTAATTTTTGATATTATGTAAGAATTTACAATTGTCTTTACATTTTGAGTTTTGATTTGATGTGCGTTCATCTAAATATTGCTGTAATTCTCCAATTAAACCAATATCATTAATTTGATATGTTATATATATCATATCAAATATTGTGGGTTCAAGACATGATCTATTTGAACATGACCTTATTACTTTGGCCGTAGGAAAATCGCCAAGCATTGTTTTTAATATGTGGCCAGCAGTAGTATCACATTCAGCCATAATAAGCCATAGTAATGTTATATTTTAGTGCCTGAAAATTGATCTCCATAAGGCTGATAATTAATTCTATTAGCTCTTTGACTATATGTAGATGATGATATTCCATTAACCAAAATTTAACCCTTTAACTGCTGCAGACGTACTATTACGTCGTTTGAAAACATACTGTTGCCACGTAAGTGAAGTTGGCTCCCCCCCTTTGTGATATCGACCCCAAATAGGTACCAAAAAATTTTAATTTAATTGCAACTAATTGACTGTTTTTTGTTTATTTGTAATTCACTGGTTGACCGGTTAAAATTAAAATAACAGGAATTTTTGAAATTATGCCAGCCCCCCTAAAAAATTTTCACCTATCGACTCCAAACTGGTACCAAAAAATTGAAATTCAATTGAACCGAATTGCTTGTTTTTTGTTTTTATTTGCAATTCACCGGTTGACCGGTTAAAATTTAAAAACCCGGTATGTTCTTTGGCCAGAAAATTAAGTATAATAGATATAATGTAACAATTTCTGTTTATCCTGAATTAAAAAAAACTGTAAATAATTTCTATACTTTTTATTACATTTGTCAGATTGTAAATCTGACTTTCAAAGTTCCACAATCTTATCACGCTTATCCATCTTTTAGGTAGAAATTTCGTGATTACACAACAATAAAAAGTGATACCGGTATGTGGTATTTTTAAATAAATTTTAAAATGTACTTAAATATTTCTAAATTGTTAGATTTTCATTTTTAACAATATATCTTAAAAATTGCATATACAGAACTCCTTAAACTTCACAGGTGTCAGCATGGCCATTTTTAAGGGGTTATATATAGGCGATTTGTAGACAATTTTAAAAATAAAAATTTTACAATTGAAAAATGTTTATATGCATTTTAGAAATAATTGATCCCGTTTTTATAAAATTCATTAGTGCGATTGTTTTTTATGAATTTATAAAATATTATTGAAAATATTACTTATGCGTTTCTTATTTATAACAACTTAAAGGGATTGGAAACGGTGTATTATTCGTACCATTATAGACCTAAAAACCTGACAAAATTTCGACCACATAGAGTGAATTAAATTTAATTCTGATAAAAGATTTGAACTCTTCAGCCTCTTTCCTAGGTTATGTCTGTAGTCGATTTTTATATTTTAATTAAAACTATTTAAAAATTCGATTTTAATTTCTACATTTTTTCACATTTGTCATCATTACATTTAAAAAAAAACGAAGCATTTAATCAAAAGTCGACCATAGACATATCCTAGGAAAGGGGCCGACAAGTTCAAATCTTTTATCAGAATTAAATTTAATTCACTCTAAGTGGTCGAATTTTTATCAGGCTTTTAGGTCTAATTTATCGTGGTATGAGTATAAAATTATTTTACTCTTTCAAATAACTGCAGCGTGCATGCGCGTGCGTACCACTTCCTGATTCCCGGAACGGTCAGACGAACGTTCGACCGCCAGATAATAAATTAGATCCCGTAATTTATTTAATATTAATCATAATATGACACAATTCAATATTATTGTACATATACCTATCTACAAAATTATATTTATTATATTATAATAGGTACCTGAATATTGAAAATACAAGTTTCGCGCGCTTTTTAATCGCATCACAGGGCGCTTTTTTAATATAAATTGTTTTTATTTACTGCTGTGTGACTGCTAGTGTGTATCTTAATAAAAATATGAGTGAGAAAAATAATAATCGTTTCGGTAGTAAAAAACGTCACTATTTATCAAAACCAAAAAAAGTTACATTTGGAAGTTTAAAGGAAAAAAATGAAGTTACTTTAAACAGTGACAATCAAGTAAGTAAATTTTATATTATATTGTTTATAAAATATGAGTATTATCATATAAATTCTTGCATAATATTTTAATAAGTTTAACAAAAAAATACACCTACTAACTCCTTATGGGGTGAAAACGTACATTAAGAATGTAAGATGTGTCTCAAACTGACGAAATTATAATATAATTACAAATATAAAACATCAAATGTCTCTAATAATAGAAATTAGTGAGAGAGCTGTCAAAATATTTAAAATAGTAGAGGAGATCCATCCCCCCTGCTCACCCGCTACCCCACAATAGCGTTCGGCGTCATTACTTTAAACCGATCATTTTTTGATGCATCTAAATTAATAATAACTCAAAAACTACCGAAAAATTACATAAAAACGGTAAAAATGTGATTTCGTCAACATCAATTATAGTTTTCTCCAAAATTTTGAAAATAATCCTAGTCTTAAAATATTCAACAAAGCTGTATCTTTGCACTTTACTAATATAAAACATTTCCAAAAAAAGTTTCATTTAATTTTGGGCTATTTATAGCATTTACAGATCTCGGATCGCGGATATAAATATACACCGTACTGTATCATTACTTTTTTGTACGTTTTTGGATTCACTTAACTTATGCATTTTACTACCTGCTATTTGGGATCAGTTTTCAAATTTTTTAGTAATTTTTTAAAAGCTAATTTAATTATTTTTTCGCACATTTTAATTTTAATTTTCTTTATTATTATCGTATTTGGTTATAACTCATAAAGTGTTAAAGATGCTACAAAACTATAGAACTATTTCAAACTTTATTTAGATTTCTTCTGATATTGAAAAGGAAGTTTTTGTAACAACTATTCCTAATGAATAAGAAAATAAATGAATATGAAATCATTCAAATTCCTAGTAAAGGGTGAGTTTATGAGATAGTTTAATAATAATAAAGTGTTAATTTTAATTTTCAATTGTACGAAAGGTATGATGGAAGACGTTTAGTAGATATCAACCATTTTTTAAAATTTATACAGAAAATTATACACCATCCATTTGGTTGCACATTTAAAGATTTAGAATTTATAAAAGAACTTGGTTTTTTTTTCTACATTTATTTTTAAATGTAAAATATGTAAGAAAATTGAGGAAGTGACAAAAGAATGTAAAAATACATTAACAATGTCCGTTAACACAGCTACTGTAACTGCAGTAATTAATACTGGGCAAGGATTTACCCAATTGGAAACTATGTCAGCTTTTTTAAACATGCCATGTATGTCGAACCCCACATATCAAAAGATCCACAATGATATATTGAAGCATACCGAAATTATTGCCTTAGATGCGATGATAGAAGCAGGCAAAGAGGAGGCTGAAATTGCAATAAAAGAAAACAATATTAATGAAAATGGAATACCACTTATCACGGTAATAGCTGATGGTGCTTGGTCCAAAAGATCCTTTAAAAGTGGTTATAATGCTCTTTCTGGCGTGGTAAGTAAACGCTTAATTTCATTACATTTGTTTATTAAATTATAATTTGAAAAATGTATGTTACCTACTACAGAAAGATAAAAAGTTATATAGGGGTGTTGGCATTGGGGGATGTAGTAAATGGTTAACCATTATTACATTATGCACTTATTATAATGGTTACCATTATTATATTATATGTTTCGTAGTGAATATGACTGTGAAAAAAAGTAAGGGGTTGTTTGGAAAGGATGTGTGTTGGGTCGTGGGGGTAGAGGCCACAGAGGGATACGGATTATAATATTTTAGGTTACATATGGATGATTATAATTAAAACTATCCTATAGATACTACATTAAATTTTTTAAATAATTCTTTACAGTTCTATATACCTACTTACGTAGGTACTTATATTATTTCCAAAAACTAACTTTTTAAAAATATATTAACTTTAAATTGTATGTATATAATTATTATTATAAAATAATATACCTATTGTATGTATGTACGATACTACGATACATCCTAATATATCTAATATTTTTTTTTTATAGTAAAATCGTCGAGATTAAATTCAGAATTTCTAAATAATTTTTAGCGAAAACTATTGGAAAAAAATTTTTTTTTTGAACTTTATAGGCCTCAATTATAGGATACAGAACAAAAAAAAGTATTGTACATAGATGTACGTAATAAATTTTGTTCTATTTGTCAAAAATCCGAATCCAATGGAGTTACCACTAAAGCTCACCAATGCTTTAAAAATTGGGACGGGACTTCTAGAGCAATGAAAGCTGATATTATAGTGGAAGGCTTTCGTCAAAGCATCTCAATGCATAATATTATTTATGATAAACTTATAGGGGATGGTGACTCAAGTGTCACCAAAAAATTATTTCTCGCTAAACCTTACGGAGGTGATTTTGATATTAAAAAAATTGAATGTATGAATCACAACCTTCGGAATTATTCAAATCGAATTGTCGATATTAAAAGTCATCGAAACAGTACTTCTGGAACAGTGGTACCAGGATTTCTTCGAAAAGTTTTAAAAGACAAGTGACTTAAATTGAGGTAAGTGCAGTGGCATTATAGGTACGCAGACATTTAAAAATTTTCAAGTTTAAATTCTTAACTCCTTATAGTTTATTTATACTTTTATAACTATTATATCTATTATACATTTACATAACACAGACAATATGGGTATAGTTGGTTCTATTTTTCTCCAAGTAATCTATCGCATGCGGTTTATATATACCTACATATTATAATATATACTATTGTTATAAGGCTATATAAGGTATAATATAATATAGCCATACCGTACTAGTATATAAATAATAATAATAATAATATAAAGTATAATAGCCTACTTAATGACATTTTAGACAATTTTGACTAAAAAAATTATAATTTTTTTTAAATCCCCTAAAACTAAAAATATATTGAAAATAATATATATACCTACTTAAAAATTAGAAATGTATTTATCGCCACACTTTTTTTTAATTCTTACAAGTATTTTTACACACATTTGTAATTTTCATGTTATACACTAAAATAGAGGCTTTGATATATATTGTAGGTATATTAAATAAATTTGTATTTTTATTAATTTATTATTTTAATTATCTGCGTTAATTATAAATTTTAAATAGGTGTGCGATTCCTAAGGCAATAGTTTTCAAAAAAAATATGCCATTGCAGAGTAATAATGAAAAAGTTGCACTTTTGAAACAGGATATAATAAATAGTTCGTATCACGTCTTTGAATGTCATTCTGATTGTGCAAGGTATATAATTAAAAAATTCAATTTTTTTAGGAAATAATGGCGGGTAATTATTGTTTAATGTTTTATATTTATAGTTACTTTTGCACGGGTCCTAAAGAAAACGAGGTAAATTTGATTCCTCAAATGGAAAAATGTGGAAGAAAATGAAAGAAAAAAAGAAAAAAATGGAAGGATATATTAGAAGCAAGAAATATTGTTGCCCACCATGCTCAAAGTCTAATATATAATGTAAATAAGAATGCAGTGGAAGGCTTTAATAGTGTAGTTGCCAAATATGTAGGTGAAAAACGAGTTAATTTTTCCTTTAGAGGTATGTAATTATGCAATACATTTTCAAGGCAATAATGGGTATATTTCAAATAAAATTAAATAAATATAAATACTTATAGGATCTTACGGTGTAAGATGTAACTCAGCAGTAACATCATACAATTGTGGCATAAATTTTATTATTATTACAAATTTACATAAAAAAATTACAAATATTAGCCCTGGAATATTTACAAAAAAAATTATAAGGAAAGCAGAAAACTGCAAAAGTACAATAAAACGCCGACGTTTAACTTTCGAAAATTCAAGGTATTCATTTATAATTATACCTATATATATTGTTTTAGACTAAGTTATTAAAATATGAATAATTTTTTAAACAATAATAAAAATACTAGGTGTATGTGCATATTTTTTTTTATATATTTACTCAATTAATATTTCATATAGTATAGGTAATACCTATACTGTAATACTTTGTTTATTCAAGTTTGTAAAAATAATTTTAAAAAGTATGTATATTGACGTTCAAATACGCAGTTATAATTTTTTATTAATAATAATATATAATTACTTATGGAAACATAACGATATAATGTACATAATACACATTTACTACAATTATTTTGGATTTACCAAATTGAATTAAATACTACCTATATTAGATATATATATTTTTTTTATGGTGGCCTGGGATCCTATGGGTGGAGGGCAATAATTGCAATTATTGATTATTATTTATTCATAAAACGATGAATTATTTAGCCGCAAGTCCTGATGGACTGATTGGCAATGATGACATAGTAGAAATAAAATGCCTATATAGTATAAAGGACTATACACCGGAACAAGCTGTAAATAATAAAAAAATAAAATGTATGAAATCGTTTATTAAAAAAAACTGACAACTATTATTATCAAGTTCAGGGGCAACTTAATATTACTGAACGAAGTTTTTGTTATTTTGTAGTATGGTCTCCTAAAGGTAACACGACTTTTGTATAAAACCCATTATTAATGATAATATTTGTGTATTTTTTCATAGGATTTGTAGTTGACAAAATATTTAGAGACGAAGAATTTTGGAAAACTAAAATTGAACCTTAGGTCACCAATTTTTTTTTTTTGATTCATTAGTACCAGAAATGATTGATTCCAGATTTCTTAGAGGACTACCTATTAGATCTGGTTTTCTGGAACCATGATTCTATTATAAGTACAAATAATATTATACAGTTACGCAAGAGTCTTTTGTGACTGTAGCGGGGACGATCAAAGTTCATATACCCGAGCGGCTGCTGCCGCAATGTAAAATAAAATAGTTGATTATTATATCATGATAAAATCTATGGTGACAAATAATAATTATTATAGTTGTTAGGGTAGGTAGTAGGTACTCATCCGTTTTACAGAAAAGAAACGATAATCGGTATTCCGGGAAGTCACACACACCAACAATCATACTCACACACTCTCATAGATTCCATGCTGTGTATTTTAAACTGCCTATATAAAACTCCTTAGAAACGGACCGTTTCCGATCCCCTTAAAACATCGCAGTAAAATATAGGTATACGATCAAAACACAATAACATAGGAGGAGGAATTCGGTAATAATACGGTTGCCGCGCCGGAGCGATAAAAAATAATCGCCTGACATGCATGTGGGCTGTGGAACATTACGGTATTTAACATGTATTTAACTGTGTGTTCGTGACGCGTGCACAATGCACATTTCTATATTTCTTTATTATTTATTTAATTTATTATATTATAATACCTATAGTAGATAAAAATTTAGTATCATATTAACAAAAAATTAAAATAAAACTATTCGGAAGGCCTGTCTAGTGAAATGAACGATAAGGCACTAAAATTTTGAGTATAAAACGTATAAGAATTGGTTTTATAGTTTTATTAGTTAGTAATTTTCGTTTTTTGTATTTATATTTTGGTTTTTCTGTACTATGGCATTAATTTTGTTTTAATAAATAGCTTTTAAATGTATACATAAATATTATTGTATTCTATGCTTTTCAGAAATTAATAACTTTTAATCACCCTCCCACTTTCAAAGCGAGCCTCCACTGATTTTAATATATGAGGTATGTTAAAAGTTGATAACTATCCAGTTAGTCATAAGTTAAAAAATAATTTATAGTATAAAACAATAGTTAATGATATAAAAATTACATTGTTTTTACCAAATATCATTAGTTATAGTATAATATTTCATAAAATGTTTGATACGAATACATTTATATAATGTATCCAGAATAATAATGCAATATGGGAAATGAGATCAAAAGATTATAAAAATACGACTGCCAAAAATTATAGCTGGCATGAAACTGGAACAATAATGTATTCCAATTGGTCCGAGTTGAATATAGTTGAAAAAGTTGATTTAAGTAAATACTGTAGTATATAGTAATAAATTGCCAAAAATTTCTGAAAAATTAAAATGAATTAAAAAAAAACTCACCATAAAACATGTAACTTAGAGTATAGAACTTAAAAACTTAGAACTAGGTACAAAATATTTACTTTATACATTGTTACAAATAATCGTGTTTACGTAGGTAAGTAGATAGATACTTAAGTATTGCATAAAAAACAAATAGGATTATTTTATAAATTAAACAGACTGTGTAATAATTTTATTTTAATGTAGTTACTGTTTTACATTATTTTACATGTTTTAGTTTCGGAACTTTAAGTGGAACAAATAAAATATCAACGTTCCGTTCTGGAACAAATATTGGAACGGAACATAAATGTAAAGTTCCGAATCCATGAATATTCATGATTGGGTTATATTATTTTAAAGTAATTTTAATGGATAAAATATATTTCAAATTTGAAACTTTAGAACTGTAGTTTATCCATAATAATTACCTACTTTAAAAAAAATTCATTTATCCGAATCATATTGGTTATTATTTAATATTGTTTATAAAATGTAATATAACTGGGTTAAGTTATAAAATATATAATAATATAATTTTTACTTACTTTTTAATCCATTTACTTCGGTAACCGCTCGATTTTTAAATTTTACCACTGTGTCTACAATTTTAATTGGAGATATTGCTGGTTTTTTCCCCTTCATGTTTAAATAAAATTAAGATAACAATCACGCTGAACACAAAATAATTCCATATTTCAATAAGAAGATAGTCTATTCTTACATACAAAGTACTGAGTTATAAATAAGTCTTTAAAATAATATAATATTCTTACCTGTAGTGCATTGCCCGGATCACGTAGGACACGGTGTTATACGGGTAAATTCATAATTTAGGTCACGTTGTTCACAAGACTCAATAACCAAACGTATTATTCCAATATATTATTGTATAAATATTTTAAATTCCCATGGCAGTATTATATATTATATAATATGAGAATGAGGCAGTAAGATTAGTAAGGGAAATGCATGTTGTTGGTAAGAGGGGGAGGGGAAGACCGAAAAAAAGATGGGGGGATGTGATGGCGAGTGATATGAGGAAGGTGGGAGTAAATGAAGAAGATGTGGGAGATAGAGTTAAGTGGAAGTGTAGGACCAGGGTGGTCGACCCCAAATAGTTGGGAGAAAAGGCGAAAGAGAAGAGGAAGAAGAAGATGAAGATGAATCATAATTTTCGTTTATTTGAACAATTATTACTCACCTATAAGCACGCGAAACTCTGTAAAATCAATTGATTTATTAATTTAAAAACCATTATTATTGAATAAATATAACTAAACTTATTTATATATTAGTATATTACTTATATTTAATTTATAATTTTTCGTTTTACATTATACTAAGCATTGAATATTTGTAAGATTTATTTAAATCGAGAATGAGATACATGTCTCATGGTTCCGGTGCCGTACAAATTCCGGGATTGGGCATACAAATTCATACAAATTACGTACAAAATATTAGTACAAAAAAATTCAAGAATTGTGATTTTTTACGATGGTGGGGAGGAAATTATTCTATAACCCCTCCCACACTAAAACTTTTCTCATGTTTTGGATGTCGTACAAATTCCGGCATTGGGTATACAAATTCATATAAATTACGTACAAAATATTCACCCAAAAAAAAATTCAAGAAATTTGATTTTTTAAGATAGAGGGGGGCAGGAGAAACGTTTCTATAGCCTCCCCTACACTAGAATCCACTTTTCTCATGGTTCCAGTGCCATACAAATTCCTGGATTAGGCATACAAATTCATAAAAATTAGGTACTAAATATTGGGGAAAAAAATTCCAAAATCCAATTTGGGGGGGGGGAGGCTGGGGAAATGTACGTTGAAAATTATCGGTGTAGCGTTCTCTCAACGTACGTAGTTCAGTTGCGTTTCCTGTTTTGGCATATTGGGCGTATATGTATAAGTATATTTTAAAGGTACTATATGGACTTGTAAGAACCAGCTTAGCCGGCCTTGTTCTTAATTGCATCGGTCCAAACTGATTTTGGATTGGACTAGGTTTAAATGTATTTTCGGGCCAGGCCGTGCTTATGAAAAAAATCATTGGGTCGAAAATTGTTTGATCCTTGCAGGTTAATAGTATTAATAGTAGGTACTAGAGTTTGTGTTTTTGACCGGGCCGGGCTTGAAAAATATTTATCAGGCCCGGGCTAAACCGTAATTTTCAATATGGAAAAATGTTCAGGCTGGTTCGAGTTTTTAATTAAAAAACTTGAATTAGGTTTGAATATTTTATTGTTTTGAGACGCTCAGGCCGGCTAAATACTAAATGCTAAATGTTATTTTGATCAATAATTTATAATTAATATAACATATAATCAGTGATGTATTGTAAAATTATTCGTGAGTGTACATAATTTAGGACCCCACACTTTTTTTTTCTCAGTTCGCTCGAAAATCATTTAATATACATTTCAAACTTATAACTTTCAGATTTTCTTTTATAACATTATTATATTCTAATCCAAGCAATGAAACTATTAATTTCCAATTAAGTTTTTTTTCTGTGAGCTACTTTTTGGATAAAAGGAGGTGAGTACCTACGCATTTTAGGATAAAGAGGTTATTTGATAGAAAATTAATTCTATTTCGTCATTTAATGAGGTCATTTTTCAATTTTTCCAGTAGTTTTCTTAGGTATAATGAAAATAACATACATTTTTTATAAATATCAAAATTTTTAAAACGATTTTACAATTTAACAGAATAATTTTTCTGTAATTTTTATGTAATTTGGAAGTATAATTTTTTTATGCGCGTATATTATATAGATACACTTTTTGGATGAAATCGAGTTCATGTAGGACTTATTGGGTTTTATTTTATTTATTTTTCTGATAGGAAATTTGTTTTAGTTGATATTTTAATGAGGTTAATTTTAAATTGTCAAAAAATGATTTTTCCGTGTATTTTATAATAATTTTAAACAGTGATTTATATTTGCTTATACCATAGATACCGCCGTGTACCTACGTATCATTAATTTATCATAAGCTCTACACCATGGATAAAAATAGCGTTTTGGTTATACACCGTATACCTTCGTATAATATTTATAATACGTATAATACCCCACAGGGGCGGACTGGGTAGGGTCCGGCCCACTATACCAAACAAAAAAGGGCGGCCCTATCCTTTTTTTTTTTTTTTTTTTTTTGTTTGGTTAAACCGCAGCACTTTGCGGTTAACAGGGGGGCAAGTTCTCCCAAAAATCCCTTTCTGCTTATACGTTTGAATCTTAATTTGGTAAGGTTCCTAATGCAAGCATAGGGAACGGTTTTCACTGTATTTTTAGGAAGGATTTTTTTTTTTTGGAAGGGATACCAAAAGAGTATTTTCAAGTGCGTCTTCTGTGTTTGATTTATTTTTATTTTTACCAGTTAATTATTTAATTATATTAATTATGTTTTTCAGAAAATCTTTAATCCAATAACTGTATATATATTTATAATATAAATTTAATTAAACCTATATATTTTTTACATAAAAATAAACAATAAGCAATTCCATAGGTAGGTATAATATTTATTTATTTATTTGAAAATTCTCTTTTGGTCTCCCTTCCAAAAAAAAAAAAAATCCTTCCTAAAAATACAGTGAATCCGTTTCCCTATAACCGAGTGGGAAACCTTACCAAATTAAAATTCAATCGTATAAGCTGAAAGGAAGTAAAAAAAAATCCCTCGAAAGGGACTTTTGGGAGAACTTTCTGGGCGTACCTATTAAAGGAACCTGAACCAAATTTTATCCCTTTAATACGGTGTTCCAATCATTAATAACGAATAAGTGATAGCAAAACCCAAAAAACGAAGGGGGGGAATTTAGTACATTATACACCGATGTACCCTCTACCCATCAATAGTATCCCGAGGGCCTTACGAATTAAACTAAATGTGTTATGACAATTCCAAAAGTACACCCTTCCTTTCCGACTTCCCAATAATGTTAAAAATATTTAGAATGGTAGTGAATTATTATTTTAAATTTAAATATCCGACCGAGGAACTCCACTAAGTGTAAACACATTCGGTTTTATACTTTTATAAATATAATATAATATATATATATATATATATATATATAAGTATGTACATATATTATATACCTATATATTTATATATTAGTTAATACCTATATATTTTACAGTTATATTTAGCCTTAATGCTTGACATCATATTATTATAATTTTATTTATAATTAATTTTTTTTTAATTTTCCTAAGTAAGATTATAAATAAATAAATAAATAAATAAATAATACAAAATACATACCGATTTTTACCTTCCGGTATAAATTTACTAGGAGGGTTATTAATCACCCGTTACATCGGTACCATCGGATTCAATTATCAGTGTCACTAGTTATAATTTTGTTTACTCATAATAAATATAAGGCCATGTGTATCAGGGACGTGCTCAGAATTTTGAAATAGGAGGGATATTTTCCCAAAACTTGATAAAAAAAAAGGTCATTATTTTTGTAAATTTGACTATGAAGTTAATGCAATCCAATAATTGTTCATTTGTCGTATTGTTTTCTTTCTTTTTTATTCATACACAATTATAATTTATTATACTTAGGAATGTAGTAAAATTAATCTATAATTAAATAATTTTAATATATAAAATATTATTATATTATATTATAAAAAAGTTTAAAACAACATAGAATTATATTATTTATGTTAAAATCCATAAAAAAAATGAGGACTTCGCTCGTCGGGTGACAGTAGGGGTGGAAGCACTTTGCTTATGATACACTGAACAGGATACGCTTGGTAAATGTATTGCATTACATAAAACGATTTTGAGGGGAGCTTTGATGATAATATACATAAGTTTCGATTAAACGAAATTATCGGTTGCTGACCGTGGTCGGTTAAATCATCTTCGGGTAGAAGTTGCAAAAACAAAAAAGAATCTTGTGCGGTGGAAAATAGAGAGACTGCAGAATGCGAATGAGGAGAGGTGCAAACACTACAGTGAAGAATAACAAACGCAAAATGTGAGAGGATGCATATTTATTTTTATTACTACAACTATTATTCAATTAGTTATTTTTTCTATTAAAATAGATAGGTAACAATTTATGTTCGTAAATAAAACAAATTTTTTTCCCCAATTTTTATTATTAAAATATCTCTTTTGATACATTTGATACATGATACATTTCATTTGTAGAAAAAGTACAAGATACAAGTATCAAAGATACATAGATATAGATATAAGATACTCTCAAAGTATTATTATTATTTTATAATAAAATGTATAGTTACTTTTAAAATTTTATAAAAAAATATGTTTATTATGTCTAATATTTCTTAACATAACATAATTAACAATACACAAATAATATAAATTACATTATAAAGTCATAAAAATAAAAATATACATATATATATGTATTGTGTAATGCGTATACATTATACTGCTACATAGGTATCAAATTATTTTATACGAGAGTGAAATAAATTTAAATAAATATTATTTAATTACAATTACACCAACATTTTAAAATATATTGGTACCAATATATATCTATATACAAGTTCCGGTACATTAATCACCTATAAAATATATTAAAAAAAAATTTGGTAATAAAAAAAAAATTATGAAACTAGTTCCGAGGCAAGCCAATCTGATCTATTCTGCACCAACCTAATTTGGTACTACCAACCAAGAACTAGAACCGAGCCGAAATTAATCGGTTCCAGAATCGGAACCTAAAATATAAGGAGAACCGTAACCGGTACCAGAACCCTTTTATCTGAAACGAAATTGAGCCGCAACCCAAATTATAAAACAAGTGATATTGGTTCCAAAAACTTTATTTTGTTGACATTTTTAAATATAAATTTTTTGGATGAAACATTATAGCACAACAATTATTAAATGCTACAATATTTAATAAATATACATGGACAGAAAAAAAATGGAATAGTAATAATAATAATAATAATAATAATAATAATAATAATAATAATAATAATAATAATAATAATAATAATAATTAAGTAAGTAATCAAGACATAACAATTAAAAATATAGATTTAAACAAAAAAATAAAATAAAATAAAATTACTATAGGAATGTCTGTATAAAAAGGTTGTAAAACAGTTTTCCCTTTGAGTTTTGAACATAACTTAATATTTTTAAATTCCGAAAGTGACTAAAATTCACATATTCTAAATTCAAAATATAAAAAATTGATCTATAAAATGCATTTTAATATATTTTATTTATTATCATACAATATGTGATAACTAAAAATTTAGCTATCGCTTATCACTATTAGCATGTATCAAATATTAATTGTGAAATTATCAAATATTAAATGTAATATTACAAGTAAAATCAGTGTATATTGTCTAAATAAAAAGAAAACCTAATTTCTACAAAATAATTTATTTTTATTTCAACAAATACGTATTTCGAAAACAACGTTTTTTTCTTCAGTATTAAATAATTATTGAAGATGAAAATATTTTTTTCAAAATATGCATTTGTTGAAATAAAAACAAATTATTTTGTAGAAATTTTGTTTTTATTTTTATATTATATTTTTTTATATTATATATTTTTATATATCTATAATAATAATAATTGTTTATATGTATAATATCATAAGACAGCCTTTTGTATAAAAATCACCTATAAAGAATAATAGATAAATATACTAAACACAAATACAATAAGTACCTATATATGATATTGACATTTCGTTTTTTAAACAATTACTTTTCATAAGACTTCTATTGATCTGTCAAAAGGTACTTTTAAATTTGGAAATAAAATAAAAACTTTTTTTGTAGATATTAAAAAATCAAATTCTTATTAACACATGCGAGACGCGTCATACAATTTTATACTTTCTCTTCATATTTCATTTATATACACAAAAACCATACTTTTGGTACATTATCACCAACTTCATCAATATCATCTCCGATTCACTATCTTCCATATACCATATCGTCATTAATTTGATTAGAAATTTTCGAAAAATAATAATAAAATAGGTAGGTACTCCAACATATTAATTTTCTAAGTATACTTTGTATGCTACGTTTACTTAAATAATATACAACGGTGTATATATACGATAATAATAATACTGAGGCTATATCTTCGGGAAACCCATATAATATTATATATTATATATTATATATTATACCTATATCACATAATTATAACAATTTATATAGAATAAAAAATAATAGGTAGTACCATTATCCGAAAATAAAAATAACTACAGCATGTTGACATAAAACAGTTTAATAAAATGACAAGAAATTGATAATAAGATTACTATTTTATTGAAAAAGATTCGTCTCGAACGTGATAAAGAAAATTTACCATCATTCGTTAACAATAATTAAACAAAAAATATCTATGGTTTCATTCACTGATATTTAAATACTGAAATTAAATAACACAATCAATATAGAAGAAAACTGATATATTATGTAGGTATAACAATATTTTAATTATCTTTCACTTTTTAGTTATCTTTGAGTAAGTACATATTATTTAACGGTAATTAGTAGTTTTGAATTTTGAGTAATTTTATACAAATTATTATAAACACTCCCTTAAAAAAATTCAACTTAAAATTTAATATATACAAACGACCATGCAACCAATATTTTCATATATATATATATATGCAAATTAAAGATTACTCTTTTGGGTTAATCTTTAACCTCACAGGAAATTTTGAAATAATTTGAATATTTCTGAAGTTAGATCGTATATTTTCTCATTTTCTTTGAATTTTAGAGGGAGTTTTAACCTACAAGACCCCCCATGTTTTCGCTCCTGTTGTAAACAAAACATACAGGTATATATATATATTTTTTTAAACTGATAAATACCGGTATTAACTGATATTTTTAAGATCCGGTTAATAACGGTTCTGGAACCCAATTTACAAATTAAAATCTCGGAACCGGAACCAAAACGGACATTTTTATTTTCCAAGAACCTGAACCGGAACCAGAACCGATATTTGGATTCGGTTTCAGTCCCTACTACCTACGTGTTTTCACAATTTAATTACGAATAATACAGATATCTAAACATCTACCAATAAAGTAAATTATAAAGTTGTTACTCAATTATATTTTCAATTATAATGATCAAATTATCTTGTTATCCATTTATATGGAATTATTATATTATTCTAGTTTTAAAACTTGAATATTTAATTATTACTTATAATTATTTTTAATTTTTAACTTCGTACCATCTAATACTCTTATAGCACATGGTGTTTGTAGGATAATTCTATTAGTATCTGGATCAGGTATCACATTGAACACTAGTATGGATTCTTTCTCTTATAATTTACAAAAACACCCATGGAATAGTATTCAATTATTTTAACCACGGCGAAGAAGTGGACATTTCTTAAACGCCGTTCAAATTTAATAACAGTCAGATTGGACTCGGGCTGATGTTAAAATGTGTTATACACTCCCATATAAACATAGTAAAGTCCCTATTTTGGGTTTTCTCCAGAGGGGCCATATCCTTCCATTGACTCCCAAGCACCCATAGATAGGAACTTTAAGCATAAAGAGGGGTAGTCAAAACCACAAGGCGTTAAGTTCCTTAAGTGTTATGAACAATCCAAAAGTTGATTTTTAATTACCCAAAAATGTATTTTAATATGTTATATACCTTAGTGTGTAACATTTTTTTCAATCGGTGCGAGCCCGTTCTGGCTGTTATTGAATGCGCTGCAGCGATTTAAAAACATTTCCTTTTTTGGCATGCTTGTAATCATATACCATTACTCAAACATTTATGAACCTACTATTTTGACTACATTTGTATCTTAAAAACTTAGCTTGGTCAATTAAGCGTGAGTATAAAAATTGTTAAGTAAGCGATTGTCGTAGGTTCGAGTCCAATCGTTGAAGTTGATTTGTCGCAAAATGTGCAGAAAAAAAAATTTAGAAATATTCATGAACATGATGTGATTTAGTGGTTAAGAGGTGAGCTATTCTAATACGAGAAGGGTGTTCGAAGCAAGAAGTTCGATTCCTGATCCGAAGTTAGCAATAAATTACACATTTTCAATCATCTCCCGCTATGAGATGGATGTGCCATGATATATCAGCTGTTGATTTTTTTTATAAAACTAAAAATAATTAAAAAATGTTGGACCTCGAAGAAATTCCGATATTTGAAAAATAAGTGGCATCCTAATAAACATACTTAAATCACAATTGGAATTCTATTATATTTTCGAAATATCACAGATTAAATTTCTGATTTCCTAAAAACTAATTTTTTTTCCACCGAGATATCTCACAAATGTTCGACCATGTTGGTATGAGTGCATAGTTAATGATGATAGGTTAATTTTAAGACTAGAGGTCACAAGGAAAATTCTGGTAAAAAAAAAGCGATTTTCGCAAGAAAATATTCGCGCTAATATTATTGGACGACATTAATTTTATTGTAAGCACTATTATGTAAATGATTTATTATACAAATATTATCCACTTACAAAACTTTTGAAACCAACTTTCAATTGCTGGATTATATGAGAACGTAACATCATTATTTTCATAAGTCCAATACAATTTTCCAATCTATAATATACAAGTAAAATTATTTCTATAGTTTTCTTATTTTTATATATCTCACCAGTTTAGTTTTACAAGTATAATAATTTGAATAAGTAAGATGAACAATTATTATTTTGTATTCTTACTAGTGATGACAGAATAAAGGTAATGATGTACCAGTCTAAGTCGTCTATACTCTTCCGTATCTATTAGAATTGTATATACACAAATTATTTATTTGATGCAATTTATCCTTTACAATACCTTACCTGGTATGCATTTGGATTATTTGCAATCGTCCCAAATGGAAGTTTCATGAAGTCCGAGTTCATTTCAAATTGTTTCTACACTTTGAATCTTTTAGAATGCGATTTAATAATTAAAACGAATAGTTTGTTAATTTTGTAAAAAAAAGAAAAAAGGGATATAAATATGATTATTTTTTACACGTTTACATATGTTATTATTTTATAAATATCAACTATATTAACATTTCAGCCAATATAGGAGGTACCTACTCTGGGTTTTGTATACCTACTTAAATACAATACAATCACAATAAGATGTATTATTAAAATATGTCCAACTATTAATATTTTTATTTTTTTTTTGGATTAGGGAAATACTTATTTTATTATTGTAAACCCGTAAAAACCTTAAAGCTTTTTTTGGTTCGCACTGAAAATGACAATATAGTGGGAAAATACCGGTGTTTCCAAATTGCTTGCGAATATCATTATTTAGTTTGAATTGCGTGCGCGGGTTTCTCGTGACACGGCCCATATGCGTGCCGCAGTTTTTTTTAAAATTTATTATTTATAATTTTATTTTGCATATTTTTAACTATTTATAAATATATTTTTTTTTGCATATTTAATGCATGTTTATAAATTTTTAGTGTATATTTTTGTTTTTAATTTATATTTTTACACATTCTTATTTAAATAATAATTTGTTAAATTACGTCAAAAAAAATTTTAAGTTTCAAAACTTTCCAGCGTATAATAAAGTAAACTTTATCTACAGCCTTTATCTACTTTATTATGATCGGTCGTTATTTGTAGGAGATAGTACACTTTCAATGTTTATGAATGTACTTGGACTGAAACCGAACAGTCAGTGTGGTGTTGTCGCATATTTTCTTAAGTCCGTAATACCTATACAGTGATTTGATATAATTTTCTTACCATACTAACTTATTCAACAAAATTAAAATAAAGGTTTACGTCTCTAACATGCTCATTTTATTTAAAACTAAAAAAATTGGATTAAAAAAATATAATAAATATACAAATAATTTAAAAAAAATATATATATAAAAAATATTATAAAAATTAAAAATTAAACCAGCAAATTTTTATATGCCAAATTTTCTACGAACTTCAAACAGCTTATATCTTTATACTTGACGCATAATTTCATGGATATAATTTTCTTTTTCTATAGTCATCTGTCGTTTTTGTGTCTGATTTGAGCTACGAATTTTGATGTAAACATCAGTTTGTACATTTTTCAAACTTCTAAAAATTGAAAAATATTTGGATACAAAGAGTAGAACATATATTTGAGTTTCGAATGAAACGATGCACAAGCATTAGTACGCATTAAACTATTAGAAAACTTGGCCCATACTGACAGTGGAAATTTACTGCTTTGTAAAATATAATTTTTTTCAAAAATTCACAAAATTAATTTAATTGCTGATGATTCGGTTTTATAGTCATGAATTTTAAGAAAAACATTTTTGAATTTCATCAAGTTCTAAAAAAGATAATCCAAAAAATACTTATAACAATTTTAAAATTTCTAATTTCTTTTAAAATTCTTACTTAAGTCAAGTGATTGAATTTTCTTCCACATAGTTTGGCCCAAATGAAGGCTACACTCTTTACGAACTACTCGTACTTCGGGAAAAATCTCCTAAATTGTCAAGTGTATAGCTTGTTCGAAATTAGCGTAAATTATATGTTGTGTAAAAGTCAAATTAAATTCACCTATTTTATCTAACAAATCAGAAAATACATCTTTATATATTTTTGTATTTTTGCCTGTTAATTAAAAAAATACTAGTGGTGTAGAATTTGAATTTTTAGCTCTGTGAATAATGAATAATTAATAAAATATTTCAAGTTAGTTTATGTTGAAAATGCTATAATATTTTTTTCTGAATTATTAATTAACAAAAATATTTCATCTCGATTTGTTTTAGTTTAACCTAAATTTGTTATAGCCAAATGTAGTTCATCTCAATTTGTAGGCAACTTTGGAATCATACATAAACGTGCATAGTAAATATTTTTTCTTATACGCATCGTGTCTGTAGTAGTCAGACTACTCATATCTCCTTCGCCTAATTCTCGGTGTAAAATCGTACACGGCTTTTCATATGGATTCTCCAAAGCTTTGCGTTTTAATTTATTGCTTACTTTTCGTCAAGTTAAAATATTTACATCGTCTTTTTCGTAGTCGTGATTTAAAACATTAAAAATAATTTCAAAATTTTCACTTAATTTAAAAAATGATTTGCACATACATTTTGTGCATGACTATCTTCGAATATTATCGTTTAAAAACTTGTTAAAATGAAATTTATAACTATCAATTATATATAATTTTTATTTTTTTCTCTGAATATTACACTAATTTCCATATTTTTTCTTTCGTTTGATCGATCTGATTGCTAACTATGAACTGATTGTCAAAATTTACAAATTGTTTAAAGATTATTACATATTTATCAAATTATAATCATATCTAATTGCTATTCACTAATCTAATCCCATTCTTCGGGGAAAACCCATATTACTATCGAATTTACTATAGGTACTATACTAATTTACTATATTATATTTATTATAGTATAAACTATAATGATCAGTGAAAACCAGTCGTCTGTTCAAACTTTTACGCATGCAATTCGAACCTATAACGAAAAATACGCCATGTAATTCGGTTGCGGATCAACATCGCTTCTTTTTTTGCACACAATTCGGATGTAGCCGTGAAATAAAATAAAAGAAAAACAAAATAAAAGTGTATAATAGAGTTTATAATATAATAAGTATAAATAGTCACAAGTACTCAAGAATATATTAATATTGGGGAAGTGATTTTTCGGCGGTTCATGTCATGCATTTTAGAATCTGATTGGTATATTCCTATAACTTACTTAGCAATTTTCTATGACTTCAGTTATTGTAAATTAAAACGATGAATATTTTAAATAAAACTGTACATAGGTGTAATATATCAATAATCTATGTATTGTATTTTTTATATTTTAATAAATATACACAAAAAGACAAAAAAGGCACGACTAGGGAAACTAATCGGCAATATTTAATTAATACGTTTATCACTAATAATTATATATATATTATATTAAAAGCATAGCTGAGTAGAATATATAACCATAATATCTAAACGGCACGTGTAACCTGTATATCACTAAAATTATCAAGGACAATTACGTCTGTTTGTAATATCCAGGCGCCCATGTGCACTTATTATATTACTAGATGAGACCAAAGAAACCGCACTCATACATAAAATCCCGATCTAAATAACAATGGTGGGAACAAAATTTACCAAGGTCAAATACGCCTATATAAGGCTCTTCTGACATTCTAGTCCCTCTCTCGACTTTTACTCCTCTCAGTTCACACTCATATTTTCTTATCCTAAATCGCACAACCTTTTCCATCTAAAATAATTCTAAAAAATATTCAATTAACTTTAACTTTAAATCACAATACTATTTTTCTTATATATTATTTTTCAATCAGACTTAAACCATATAATTTCTTTATATTACTCACAAACGGATAGAAGACTTCTCATATCGGTTTATACTTTAGTGTAGTGCAGGTGAACCGCAAGGTGATCCGGTCGCATGCTATTGTGGTAAACAGGTAATTAAATTTGCACATTACTTTAATACCGATTGATACTTTAGTGTAGTGCAGGTGAACCGCAAGGTGATCCGGTCGCATGCTATTGTGGTCAACGGGTAACTTAGGCCATATTATACGTTAGTACGTAAGTAGGCTGATCTCCTCATTAGTGTAGTGCAGGTGAACCGCAAGGTGATCCGGTCGCATGCTATTGTGGAATATAGAGAGTAGTATATATCCGTAAACGATAATATAAGATTAACTATAACTACAAATCTAATAACCATCATTTTAGACTTATCCCTTCAAAAGTTTCACATAATGAAAGAAGGAATAATTTCTCAATCCTAAAACAAATAAATAAATAATCCATAAAAATTCCATAGTCGTTCCATCTCACTAGTCGGATTGTTTTCTTTATTAAATCTAAATCAGTGTTCATTATTTATTTCGCACCTAATTCATCTACATTGAGTCTTGGGTTTTATAAAGGGCTTCGAAAACACGATTCCACGTATACCTACGGAGAGTCTCGCTAGCACACGAAGAGGGTCTTCCGCAAGCTGTACAACGGTAAGTAATTTTAAACATATTTTCCCATTAATAAGTTTTAATCGTAGTTAAAAGCGTAAGTAGGTCAGTAGATAACTATCAATTATCCAAAGAACAATCACTACCACTCTTATACAGCTATTTAACGTGTTTCATAATACGATAATATATAATTTTTCGATACATCACACTTGGGTATATATATGTGTGTATGGTACGGATATACATGTATGTATAATATGTATATACTGTATTTATAACATCTGTAGTCGCCGCTCGGGTTACCGGCTACTCGAGATTTACTTAAGTATCTACGTGTTTTACACGTCTAGCTTCACACACACACACATATATACATAACATATAATTGAAATATCAAAGATAAATAAAAAATAAAAAAAACGATATAATATGCACATACATACACGCATAAACACGACTCATATCACCCTAAGTCCATAGCCCCCTTACTTTTTCGCTTACTACAAGGTAATGAAAAAATACGAATACACGAGGATATAACCTGGAGAGTGGGATATAAAAAGTGTTTACAATTATGCATTTAAGACTATGTAAATGTAAATGTAAAATAGATTATACTTATAATAATTTCAAAATACAAAATAATATTTAATTGTTTATAACATAATTATTGTTAATAGTACTTACTTTGGATCCCATAGTGTTCGGTATAATTATAAAGGTACCTATATATAATGTTTAAGAACGTATAGAAATTACAAAAATATATAAAATTTCATAAAACTTCACCAAACGGAAGATGGAAAGGAAATAAAGATTACTTACTATATAAATATTAAATTGAACACATTTTTCATATATAAATTATAATTAGATTTTCATATACTATAGGTTTAGATATTAAGATACAGTATGCCCTTACATTCTGTATTATACCTACATGTATACCTACATATTTTACATATAAAAAAGTTGTTGGATATATAGACACACGCCCATACAAATTTATAGTCTCTTCAAATTTGAATGCAACCTACCCATTACGCATTTTTATGAGCTCATTCATATTTTGAGGAAACTTAACCCATGTATTAAAAATATCTGGATGATTTAATGCATTAACTACATCACTTATGCAGCGACACACTGAAGACTGCGATAAATCTACATATCTGCTATTTCCAACAGGAGACTGATACGATCCCGTGGCAAAAAAATTTAAAGCAGTCAATATCTAAAAAACAATTTAAAATGACCAAGTATAATATGATATACAGTATGTAGTATTTATGTATATTAATTGGAAAATTAGTAACATTAATTCATTATAATTTATATTGTGTAAAAATTGTAGAGCAATTTTTTAATGTAATACCATGAGTCATGACTAATGGGCATAATTTACAAAAATATCAAAATATTGTGAAAACTAAAAAAACTTACCTTTGTATCTACGTCAATAGCTGATTGCCGCTCTTTACATTCAATGTAAGGTTTTAACATATTAATTAAATACCTACATATTACTTTAGTTAATCTGAAGTTTTTTTTAAATAAATAATCTGACATTTCAAAGGCGTCAATTATTGAATGTCTCGTTTGTCTAGTACGCTGGACATTATTTTCTTGACGCTCAATATTTTCGACAGCAAATAATAATGCCAACTCATTGATGTTTGCCATTTTATTCGAAGTCAGAAGTTTAAATATAAAATTAACAAAACCAAAAAAATACGAATTACAAATAAAATAAATAGCATTAGAAAAACATATTTATCTATTCATTACTATTATTTCGTTATCAAATAATAATGATCGATAAAACTATATCGAGTGACATTTACCCACTGGATAAAATACTCGAATGTTTTTCATTCGAATACAATCGCTTGAGTGTTCAAGAATACCAATATCTGAAAATCGTGCGACTAAGATGTTTATCGTATTCGACAAAGTATATCACTTAGACAAAGTAATATATTTTTGAAAAGAAGTTATTCATTTAATATTGACATGGAAATTGAAGGTAAGTTGTTCAAATTTTAAAATTGGTACCTACTCCTTCTTTTATTTATTTGTATTGCAATAGTATAACTATTAAAAAAATTTTGATTTCGTGATTTTAAAAAGCTATGAATGAAATTTGCCAAATTTTACCTTTTAATCATTTATTGTAGGTTATAGTAGAAGTTTTCAGCGTTTTAAACATGTGTAGCATTGTTACATAACATCTGGTGGGAACCCGCCGGCTGCCACTATCAATATGGTCAATACGCGCCAATAATTATAGTACTTTAAAAATCAAGTTGTAAGTTACAAGGTGTGGACATTGAATATAGAGGTATATAAGACGATAGGTATAATGCGAATTTGAATTGTGTATGGGAAGTTTTAATTGTAATAATTATGACTTTACGTAATTATTGATATATGTGAACAAGTGTCGTTTGATTCAGAATGCAAATTAGGTTAGTAAGGTGTCTGGAAATATATCTAACATTACTACGGATCATATAGAGTAGACGTAATCTAAATCTTGGTAATACTTAATATTGTTTGCTGTTTGCAATTACAATAAAATAAATCAAATACAATTGAATATACCTATATAAATTAAATTATAAAAGTATAATTTTTATTTTCAATTTTCGAGAATTAGATCCATATAATATATTTTATACAAATAAAACTTTGAAAACAGATAGATATTATTATATCTAGCACGAAAAGAATTGCGTATATCTACTTATATATTTTTTATTTTATTTTAATTAATTTTTTACCATAGGTAGAGGTATTTGTTTTTTTCATGTCTACGATTCTGGCGTAAATAATACAATAATAATAGCCTAAAAATATAATATTATAATAATAAAATTACGTTATTTTTTCATCAACGATTGTATCAAGCTTATCTATATTATAGTGTTAATCCAGTGTTTATAGTACCTACCTATCAATTTATTTCAATTTCCAGCACAATATTTTACATACAGACTCAAATTACGGAACAAATTAACAAATCTACATAATGTTTTTTTATTTATTTCCGATACTGTGTAGGTACATTAATTATTTAAAATAATTTAGTTTTAATATCTTTGAGCCTTTTTGACTCTCGAATGTCAGACACCATTAGTCTATATTTGTACAACGGATCGACTATTTTTGGGAGTAGACACTGCAAATAAAAACTGAAACAAATTTTAATTGTTTTTCGAATCCGATTATTAAAATTGAATTTGAAAATTATAAAATTATATTTAATAACAATCAATTATATTTATACAAATTTCTGTGTAAATTTCAACTAATAATACTACATATGTAAATTTACACGTAATATTAATGTGAATTCATTTTTCATGTAAAAAATAAGTAAATTTGTCGTCCTCTCGTTTAGATAAATTTTGTTTATACAAATTTCTGTTTGAATTTCAAATAGTAATGTTGCGTAAATTTACACAGAATATTAATGTGAATTTATTTTAACCGTAAGATGTAGATGTATTTGTCCTGAATAGGTACTTAGGTAAATTATACTACTATTAGGTAAATCTATAAATATTATGGCTTCTTAAATTTCAATCATTCAATATGGTAAATTTACTAGACATGAATTTTTAATTTTCAATACCTGTTAAGTCGGTTGATTGTGTGTTGCCACACATTTTATGTAAATTTCAACTAAAAATTTTGTAGTGTAAACATTCCAATAGGAATAGTAAAAATATAGCCGAGTCCTTTTTATAAACCATCTCTCGCTCATTCGTACAGCTCGAGCAAGAGTACCGCAAGGATATTGCCTCTCCCCAACCCTTTTCAATGCATAAATCAATGAGTACTGAGTAGACTACCGAAAAGTCCGAAGTAAAAAAGTTCTAAGAAAAAAAATTCCAAGAAAAAAAGTCCACGGTAAAAATGTCCGTAAAATTTCTTCCCACCCTATCACCCCTCTGAAAATCGATACAAATGACCTATTGTTCTTAAAAAAACATTTTAAACATTTTTTAATAATTAAAAAAATACAGTACCTATTTAAAATTAATATTATTATTGGTCGTTTATATATGGCGATAGGTACACGATATAATGACGAAAGGTTTTATGATTCCGGCCTACATAAAATATTGTAAACGTATCTGTATTTAGGAATCGGTATCGGTATATAATATTTTACCATCACAATTATAACATCGTTATTATAATTTTTTTAATTTATACTGATTCTTATTTATATTTATTAATTTATTTTTTTATGTTGCCGTTGTTCATATTTTATTTTACAGTATACCTAAATTATTATTATTTTTATTATATTTATATTATTTACACAAATACTCTGCGTGAGGTAAATTATAATATTATACTCAATATTTTCTTTCTCATTTTTCAAACTTAGGACTGTCAATATTATTATTATGACCAAGTAAAATATATTTATAAAATATATGTTCTGGTTAAAAAATAAAAATGTATAGGTACTTACCTTTTTTTATTTTTAAATGTACTTAATAGCTTTCCTATACGTTTTTTATTTAATTATTTTTGTTTTTGTATTCTTTGTAGATTACTATTTTTTGATTTAACCATATTTTATTTTTTTTATGAAAATATTATTAAAAATACACACGATAATCGAAAGAAAATGTAAATAAAGCTGAAGATTCGGCTAATTTCTAAATGTAACTATGCTGCTACTGAACATTACTACTCCCAATATTTTATATCTTTGATAGGTATATGCGATAGAAAGCGAAGGGGCTGACACCTGGTGGTGACGAAGTGAAGCTCTTTAACGGGGTTACTCTTCAAATAATTGTATTAGTGAAATGTGAAATTTCTAGTTGTTTTTATTTAAATAGGTAATAACTTCTAAACTACACATCACATTTTAATTTTTATTGCACTTTTCTATTCATTACATTATATATTTTAAGAAAAAGTTGTTCTTAGCTAAATACTAATATTTTAATACCATGTTAAAACATGGTTTAAGTACCACCGATAGATTTAGCTCTGTTATATGTATTTGATATGTCATGTACTATGAATTTACTTATGTATCAAATATGATATAAAATATACCAAACATACCTACTTTTAAAAATATGAATCTATTTCCTTACACCTACATATTTTGGCAAACTATAAGCATGCCATTCATTTTGTAGGTACTCAAATTATTATTTGTTATCAAATTTTTGAAGTACCAGAAGTTCTTGGAACTTTTGTTATTGCAACTTCCAGATTATTATGTTATTATCAGTGTAGACTATAGTGTTATGTTTATTATAATATTAATAATATGATGGAACTATTATACTAGTATAATTATTATACTAAAACACCGAAAAATAAAAAAAAAAACAAATATTGTCATGTTCCACAATGTACAACAAGGTATAGTATAAAAGGTATAAACTAGTAAACTTATTTATATTATTTTATTTTAACATAATATTATTTTTAAAAATTTATGCACAATAAAATTAAACAATACGAAAATATGCAATTATGACATTTTTATTTGAATTTCTTTATCACATCCTTCTTATCATTTATGCAGCGGCCCCGTTATCAATAGTGATTACAGTGCGCCTATATTTGCTTTCTATCGCCAATATAGCCTATATTATAACACACATCGTTCATAATATTATTTGTATAGTCGTATCGGGTCGCGGGGGCTAGCCGGCCAGCATTCATTTTAGTGCCCGCGACTATAATAATATTAAATATTAGTATTTACTATTATACATAAAACCAGTATTGTAAAAATAGATCAACTTTATTGTGACCGCAGCGATAAACAACGTAGACGACAGCGAAACGCTTTTATAGCGGGTACGGTATTTATTTATATTTGCCCTATTGATAAAAAATGATTGCCATGATCCCTAACAAGGAAAAAATGTTTGGTGCCACCCCTGATCAAAATACAGGGTGTCAGGAAATCAAGTCTAGTTGGCAAAATCTGAAAGAATATAATATATAGCTAGGAAGGTATTTATTGCTATAATATGATATCTCGTTTAAATTTGGAATAGTTTTAATAATATAAAGTAGAAATATCGTTAGGTTTGGTATAGGTTGGGTTAGGTTAGGATACATATCGTTATATTGATTTCGACAAACATATATTTTTAGACAACAATATTTTATACGTCAAATATCGAACGAAAATTATCCATTGAGGCACACATTTACATATAATGAATAAGTTACAAAACCTATAGCAATTTAATGAGTTACGTGTTTATTATAATTACAGCTATAAAAACTATAATCTATAAAATGAACAAATAACCAATGCTGTACATTTTTACATACCGAGTGTTTCATTAATATTGTTATCACGTTTGATTATTGTAATTTGTATATATTTCGATTAGATCCTACTACATTTAATTTTTAGAGTTTTTAGGTCATAAATGCATTTTTTAATATACATTTTTCGATATTGTTAGAGCCTTATGATTCTAGCTCAAGTCATGAGGATCACTCAGTATTCCTAATTTGTAACAAAACTATGAACCACTCTGTATATATACTTATATATTATATAAGTATATAATATATAGTATGTTATGTAAATCGGGTAGGTACTATATACGTTATACAGATAACAGTTTAAATAGGTATTTATACATTTTTTTCAATCAGTTTTTTTTTCATCATTTAACAACGAGATTTTTATTTTAAACGATTTAGACTGAATCTAAATTATACCATTGCATGTTATAGTGTTATAGTCTTATAGGCCATTACGAGCAAATTACTCGTTCCGCTAAAAATGTATCATCAAGTATGTATAGTGAACTAAAGTGTTTTCGAAACCAATCGTGACACGATTATCGTGTATTATGTATTTATGTTTTTTTTATTAATTGCAGATTTTAATCGTTATTTTTGTGGTTTGCAATAATTATTGTGTGCGACCCATTCTCGGCGCTGACATATTGGCATTTTTTCCATTGCCGATTTACAGTCATTTTTCCGGCTTCAATCCTTTATTTTTAGAATTGGCAAATCGTGGTCACCGTGTGACCGTTGTCAGCCCGTTCTATCCAAAAGGGAATGTGCCGTCTACTTACATACACGTACCCGTTCCAGATGGTATATTTTTTATTTTTTTTTTTGTAATTTAATATTTTAAAATACATAATATTATTTTAATAATTATACTTCAGACACAAAATGCATAACTTATAAGTAATGACCGGATTTTCATGTACTTATAAAGGTAACAATATGCAAGAAAAAATACAAAATATGTAGTAGGTATAAAATTTAATTATTTTTTTTTTAGCTTTAAATTGAGTATTAGTACTTATAACATTAATGATAAAAAGCAAAGGAAAACATGAAAATAATACAAAGTAAACATAATAGATACCTACACAAATAGTTTCAGTGTTTATATTAGAAAAAAAATAAGTTACAATAATATGTAAACTTTGACAACAAAAAGGATGATATTCTTAAGTATAATATACTAAATAATATAAATAATATAAAATGTCTATACAATTATTAAGAAATTAAATGAATTATATACATATTTTTTTAAATTTTAGTGATTAAATAACATTTTGTACCCATGGACTAATGCCCAAAATATGCAAAAATATGCAAAATACAATTTTGTTATTTTATTGTTCAAGTAATGATTTATGAAAACTCAATGACTGTATGTATTTCATGTAGAAAATAGCATCATGCATTTTATGCAAAATCCTGTCTTTATACATATAAGTTATAATATATTACTATTATATTCTAGATGCCAGAAAAACATTTCGGGAGGGGTTATCCGAGTGACGTAAAAGGTCATTAAATAATGTATGATTTTAGTAAAATCGTAAAGCTAAAAATATATTCACCTGATTTAAGAATCGTAAGCACAATTTTATGCTTATATATTGCTCTTTTTATTATGAACAGCCCGGAATCCATTATAACAACAAATCACAAGAAATAATACTGATAATAATTTTTCCGAGGTCTGAGCCTTTTTATTAATGTGGTACCAGTGCTTGAATAATTGGAAAAATACTCTCGGACTTTCAATAAATGAGCGTTTCCTCAAAATATGTAATTCGTATACTGTAAAATATAATTAGTAAGAGTGCTCTCAATATATGATAAAATATTAGAAATAGTAGAAATAGTAGAGGAACTCTGCCCCTCTACGTACCTCCCCTCCAAATTCGAGTACTGATGGAAAAAACAATGTAGTTAATTCTACTATAAAAACAGCTGGAATATGTATTATTTATACCAACTATAGGAATAACTATAATATTAGTCAGATTTATTAAAAAATTATAGTATCTTTTATTCTAATTTTATAGTACTTTAACCCTGTTTTTATAGTGACACAAACTAAAACTTTTAGTAATTATTACTATAATTTTATAGTAAATTATGTTAAAAAAAAAACTTGGAAAAAATGCAAAAAAAAAAAAACAGGATAGATTCGAACCATGATAACATATTTTAATTCTAATGAGCTATTACCCCGGATGAAAACCATTTGAAACTCCAGTCTTATAAATACGTTAAACAAAATTGATCGCCGAAAATTATTACTAACCCTAATAGCACGTAGACCCTCACAGGAAGGTCTTGGGTCAATGGAATGGTTCATTGGAACCGTGAGTAGGAAGTTCTTGTTTAGATCCCGGACTAATGTGGGAAGGTCTTAGGGGCGATCTTTAGGCTTCCGGATGTCCGAGGTAAGACCGTCCACAAGACTGCTCGCCAGGAACCATTTAGGAACCAATTAAAATATACAATTTCTGAAAATTACAAAAATTAAAAATGAATTAGTCACTGACTGAGGGGGAGGAGGCTCACCCCACCCCTAATAATATATAAAATATTTTACTAATATTATATCCTGATATTATAAAATAAATTAGTTTCAAAATTATTGTCTAATGATGATTGAGTTTTGTTTTATACGTTTTTGGGGAAGTAATTCAACGATAAAGTTAATAATTTTTTTATAATAATTTACGTTTTTTTAGACAGTATTATGGCTAATTTCCCTCCTCTATGATTTTAAGCTTAGCTCCTTAATACGCCTGAATATTTCCTGAATATCCCCTGAAAATTATTTTATACCTTTATACGTAAGTTTTTTTTTTCTACGAATAAATATATTGATGACATATTCCCCCTCCGAATTCCTTTCCTACCGACATTTTTTGCATAATTATATTAATAATATACAAGTGTTTTACTCGTTTTACACCTATTTGTTTATATGAATAAAAATATTGATGATATAACCCCCCCCCCTCCATCCTGAAATTTTCTTCCGGTTACGATCTTGTCATAATATAATATGTACCCTATTGGGAAGTTTCTGATAGGCATTAATTGGGAACTGAATGGGAACTACCCAAAAAGGTTGAAATGCATCCCGTCAGGAATTTTGTAATAAGTATCGATTAGGCACCAAACGGGAATGAATCCCAAAAGAGTCTAATTCCTTCCCGATAGGAAGTTCCGGCTATAGGCATTAATTGGGAACTAAACAGTCGGCTCCCGAGAGACTGTGTTATTAAGGATAAAATATAATAAATATTACTATACAAAATAATTATATTTATATAGTACTAACTATTATATCGTTTTAGTAATTTCACCTATAAAATAGTAATTCCAACAATATTTTATTGAACTATAATATTTTAGTATTTATTTTTTTCCGTGTAATTTTTACATTTTTGGCGTATAGTAAAAATCCAAAGGACTCGAAATCCGATAGATATTCGGAATACGTACCGAGTGACGAACATGATGAACGTCAAACGAAACATGATGAACATGGTTAAACGGACACTGGAACTCAAAGAGACCCGGGAGTTTCTAAACGATACGAAATACTCGTTTGATTTAGTATTGAGCGAATGTTGGTACAGTGACGTATATCTCGCGGTCGGTCACAGGTAATAACCGACGAATATAGATTTGTACATATAGTTTATGCTATATTCTACAATTTAAATATAATTTAAATATAAATATTATAATAAGATATAATAGAAATATTAAATGAAATAAATCATTTAAGGACCATACAACACAAAGAACGTATTTTTTTTTATTACGTATTATTATTTGTACAAATGTGTAAAAAAATTTGTCTGCAGCGATTCGTTTTTAAGTAACAGATGTTACAGCGTTTTAAAAATCACTCGTGACGTCATAAGATCATACACAACAGCGGCACGCCTATGATTTTACGCAGGAATCATCGATGCGGTTTAAGTTATTTATTTATATTTTCTGTTATATTCTACAAAAATGAAAAATGAATATAATTTTAATAAGTTCGTGTGTTTTGCTAAATGTTGGTGTAAGTTTTATCATATAAAAATAAATAAAATGCCTATACTACCTACATAAAATAAATATTAAATATATAAAATATTAATGTTATAAGATTATACATGGTGGCGCACTACGATTAACTGCTTATCACGTACCTATTCATCGGTTTATTTATATTTTCTACAAAACTATAATTTGGGATTATAATAATAGCAACATTATTATATAACTAACTTAAGTGCAACACGTGCCGGGTGTAACTCCTTGTAAGTGCAACTTCTTTTATGTGAGATTATTTATAAGTTCAACAACTTTTGAGTGTGGATTCTTGAATTTGTTTAAAAGTTTAACTTTTATTGAGTACAACAGCTCATTAGTAGAATTACTTTTGCAATTTGTATACATCGGTTTATGTATTTTTTCGAAAATAATATTGTTAATTAATTAATTTTAAACATATTTAATATTTATTTATTATTTTATTTTATTTATTATTTTTATTTAACCATTATCTTCAGGTCGAAAGTTTGATAAAACATCATATTTATGATAAAAGTTCGTCGAATGTACCAATATCAAGTCCTACGAATTAATAAATTCATTACTATGAGATATAAAAACTATGGTACAGGTACTAAGGTACCTACCTACTTACTTACCTACTCTGTGAATTAGTGGGTCCAACTTAAATACATAAATATGGACTCGTCATACGGTATTATATAACGCATAATTAAATTTAATAAATTAGGTAGGTACAAAAATTAATTCAAACAAACGAAAAAAAAAATTATATAAGAAATATTAAATAACAAAAGTTAATAAAATGATATGAAAATATATTACGATTTCGGATATCAGATAAAAAAAATCACCAAAAAAAAAAAGATTAGCGGGGTGGGATTCAAACCAGCATATATACGATAGGTACATCGATGATTATGTGAGCGAAATTTCTCGTATTTAAACTATTTATATAACGGACGACACCGTTACGTAGATATAACGACAGATAATAATACGTATAATATAGTATATACACAATTTAGTGTGGCCCTAAGCTTACTCTTGTAAATTTTTTTTTGTTGTTGTACGGTACCATCCCATTTTTTGTTAATATCTAAATATATAATAACTTCAAAATTTTTAATTAATCATTCAATTTTAAGCCGTGCCTCCGAGCACTTGAAATTGAGTAGTTTCGTAATTTTTTACAAAAAAAATATAAACAAAATATATAATAAAATAATATTATACCTACATTATATAATTATTATAATAAATATACAAGGAACACATAATTTAATATACTATGTTTAATTAACATTGTTTTTTTAATGTTTCTTTTTTGCAGTCAGGAAATATTTTTCTGTAATTACTCACAATTTGTAACACAAATTGCTTTTGTTTTTCATTAGTATTGATAATCGAATTGTAGTCTTCAATCAATTTTATTGCCCTCTCGGCCGTATTGTTTACGACTTGGAGTTTATAGACCATTTGAAATACATTTTGAAACGATGAGTTTTCACACTAAGATGATGGGTAATTTAAAAGAAATCTGTGTCCAAGTTAAATATTTAAAAAAAATTTAAAGTTCCACTTGATACAAAAATTCAATTTCGTTTTTCATAAATTCTGGAATTTCGGATTCTTTTAAATTGAATCATTTGAATTTATTTTCTTATTTATATTGATAATCATTTTTCTTTTTAATTCTATAGAAACACTTTTATCGAAAAATGCCAATGCAACTGCTTTGGGAGTTAGGTACCGCAAATGATTTTCAAATTTATGCAGTGCTACTCGAAATATATTTATATAAATTGAGCTATAATTGTAAAATTTTTGTATAAAAAGTACATTTTGATATGGTGCTGCTACAGAGGAAGACGCTTTAAATCATGCTTCGATATAAATTGTAACTAAAAATATAAAGATATTGCTAAGTCCATCTTTTTCATTCTTAGTTGTTTCAAATTCATCTTGAAAGATGTGTATTTGAAGACAATAAATGGCTTTTGCCATCCACCTTGTATGATGAATTCCATCGGGGATTTGGAAAAGCATCGTATTATTTGACTCACCAAGAAAAATCATTGTTGACTCAAGTAACTCCTTGTAATCAATAATTTCTTTAATTTGTTTGTCCAAAATACCCGGAGAAAAATGTTCCTTGTTTATTTTATTTCAAGAGTTCTGGAATCTTTTAGAAATAGGAACGTCTTTCCCTGATAGTTTATTTAATTTTTCATCAAAAATACTTCGTAGAATTACCTTATAAGTAAGGCAAATAAAATAAATTTTTTCCTAAATGTCGTTCCAACAATACACAAGTACCACCCGATCGACCACTATTAACTGCAGTTGCATCAAATGACAGCGCTTTTTTTGAATATTCCATTCGATTAAAGTTTTATAAATAATTTCTGCTTGTTCATTTGCTGTTGAATTTTGTAAAACAGGAATATTTAGAATTTTTTCTATACCACCACTCAAAATTACTATGGAAAGCCTGACAATAATATATTTCCCAACCAAATTAGGTAGTAGTTTACCATCCCAATGTAGAACAACAGCTTTTAGATCACTTTCTTGAAATTTATCTTTAATTAAACTTGCTCTCTCTTCACACAAAATCTGCCGACAACGTTGAATTGACGTTCTATTAATGATAAAGTCGTCCATATTTCCTCCTAAAGCTTCTACTATGGCAATAATGATTTGAATCGCCCGCCCTATTACTTACTTTACAATTTTTTAGTGCACAAACAAGTTTAAGAACAATTATGTTCTTCTGTCCTCTTTTTTTATCTTTTAATAGGGAAGGAGTTTTTATTTTTTTGTTTTTTCTCTGTTAACAAATTTACTACCAGAAGGAGTGCTCCGATTTTTATATGCTTACATAGTTTCCTGTAGCAAATTTCATCTAGTTAGTACTTTAAAGAGGTAATTTTTCGATTTTCTCAATAGTTTTTTAATGCGTAAAGAAAAACTACCAAGAATTGATGAAAAAACGGCAAATATATGATTTCGTCAAATCGAAATTTTTCATTTCTTCGTTAATTTCGAAAATAATGACTTGAAAATCTTGAAATTTACTTCGAATATTTAATTTAGTAATATATTTACGTTAATTAAGTTTTAGTTTTCGAGGTTTCTAAGTCATAAAAGGGGTAATTTTGAGTTGTAAGGCCTGAACATTTTAAAAAGCATTAAATATACGTTACTAACTAAATTCAAAAAATCTCGAAAATCCGTAGTCACAATTTTTTTTTATAGTTATTTAATTTTTTTTAACAAAATTATCAATTTTGAGATATTTAAGTTCAAATAGTTGGTAAAATAAGATTTTAAGATCTGAACAAATTTAATATAATGTTAGTTGTGCATTAATTTAACTAAATAAAAAAAAAATCGGCGGAAAAAAAGTATTTTAGATTCTGAGCGTAGCGAGGGAGCTAGTGGTTTTACAATGATGTTTATTTTTTTATTCTGTTCTATTGACAAATTTACTACCAGAAGGAGTGCTCCGATCTTTACAATCTTACATGGTTTCCTGTAGCAAATTTCATCTAGTTGGTACTTTAAGCAGGTCATTTTTCAATTTTTTCAACAGTTTTTTAATGCGTAAGGAAAGACTACAAAAAAAATGACGAAAAAACAGTAAAAATACGATTTCGTTAAATTCAGATTTTTCATTTCTTCGTAATTCCGTAAGATCATATTTATTTCTACATATTTTGGTCTTTGATGTAATGTTAAATATAGGTAGGTACAGAGTTTATATAACTAATATTAAGAGTTATGAATTATACTACACCGAAGCTTTGCTCAGAATCGTTTTATTGAATGCAATGATTCATCGTTGCTTTCAAATGTAATACATCCACCAAGTGTATACTGTCCAGTAGCGAAGTGCATCTACCCTTACTGACACTCAACGAGCGAAGTGCAACTTTTTTTTAATGTACCTATATATATAGGTAAAATATATAAAAATATATGACCTCAAAGGTTCTTTTTATTCTGAATGAACTGATATTATCTTAGGTACATTAGTACTTGCAATAATTCATGATATTCTGTTATAACTTAGTTTAATGGTTATTTTACTGCCGTAAAAAACGACAACCCACGTGTGGGATGCAGCGTTATCGTTATACGTAAATGTATCAAAGTTGAAAATGGTAAATTATCATATCATCATTTGTTACTATAGGTATTAGCTATCATACCTATATACTACTAGAATTTATTTGAAATAAAATAAAATACATTATTTTGCTTTTAATTAAAAGTTATAATAACCTATTTTACATATTATAAAATCTCTATCATCAATTATTATTGGTACTGCGGTCTCGATTTAGATTCTTATATTAAATAAGGTTTCAGTCAGATTTTGGTCACAATATCTCCGAAAGATTCCAATTCTAATACTGGTATATTACCAATTGTAATGATAAAATGTAAGGCATAAATCTAGTTTACGTCTCATACCGTTTTACAAGTTAAAAAAAAAAAAAGTTTTTTTTGTACTTAAAATTATATTATTTTTTTTCCGTATACCCTTAGTTTTAAAGTTAAATAAAACTTAAAAATCGTAAATTTTTCGAAATTTCAAAAATTTAGTTTATTATTTAAAAGTTATTTTACATAGGTTAAATTTGGATATATTACTTATTTTTAGAGTCAAGATTGATTTTAATTTTAAAATTCATGGATTTCACAAATTGAGTAAAATATCATATTGTTTTATGCATAATATTATGTAAGTATTTATTAATAAGTATGAATAAAATTTTTTTTTTAAATTGGTTTAATAGTATACCAATATAAATATAAAGAACGCCCCAAACGTATTTACTTTGCCCTGTCATCAACCCGACGTAGTTTTTCACAATAAATCGGTGGATAATTTCGATTTAAATTGTGCAATGAAGCGCAGCGAGCAAGTGACCCCGTCCTGTCTCTAAGTGCGGCCATTGAAAATAACGCCCGAAATGCATTTACGAATTATAATATTTGTGATATTAAAATCAATCGTAACTCCAAATATAAGTGAAAAATCCAAATGTATTCTATAGAAAATAATTTTTAAATAATAAATTAAATAAACTGAAACAAACAGTTTTTTTAAAACTGAAAAAAAAAAAAAAAATTAAAAACCGTTCTTTTAAAATACATTCCGGTTGAGTTCCAATTCCCTTTTACTATATCAATAGTCCATATTGACGCATTTGAAGTGTAACAATTTCAACTTTTATCATTTTGATTTCCGGAACCGACACATCTTCGTTACTGTTTCGGGGGGGGGGGGGGGGGGTTAAAAAATAATTAAATCATGATTTTTTAAAATTTTTTTATATTTAAACTTAAATAAAATTATATATTTTACAGATATTCTACTTCAGTGGTGTGTCTGAGCCCCATGATGCCGTCGGCCACGCTCAGTTCGTCGCTGGGCGTGCCGAACAACCCGTCGTACGTCCCGTCGTTTTGGCTGCACTATTCGGACGTGATGTCGCTCGCGGAACGGCTGTACAACGCGGTGATCACGTGGGCCGAGGTGCTGCTGTCCGACATCGTGCTCCGGGCCGCGGAACAGGAAATGCTGGACCGCCTGTACGAATACCCCGGGCACAGGCACTGTCCGACGCTGGACGCGTTGCGTAACTCCGTGTCGCTAACGCTGGTCAACAGCCATTATTCCGTGTCGTACGCCAGACCGTATCCGCCGAACGTCGTGTCCGTGGCCGGCATGCATATGCTGCCGCAATCGTCCGCGAAAATCGATCCGGTTGGTTAAATATATACGTTTATTTTTCTTCAACAATCGAAGCTTGGGACCGGTTTTACGAATTTTCAATTGTGATCTCGGGGTTTTCCATCATTTATTGGGCACCAGGGAGGGACGGTAACCGGTTTCTGTAAATTTCCGTCGTACCCGGACAAAAAAATCCTTATATAATATATATTATTTTAATCATATTATAAACGGGACAATTCCAAAAATAACGAACACGGAGGAAGGATTTTATTATTAATAGATATTAATATTTTATTTGATTAAATTATGCGTTATATAATACCCTATGACGAGTCCGTATTAAGTATTTAAGTGGGACCCACTGATTCACAGAGTAGTAGTACCTGTACTATGGTTTTTATATCTCATAGTAATGCATTTAAATTCGTAGGACTTCCGTAGTGTTTTTTACAATTTGAAATTATAATAGGTATATATAGGTAATAAGATGTATATGTTTAATCGGATTTACGAGTATATCAAACCTAACGATAATGGTTATATAAATATTCGAGAATGAAAAGTCTGAGCGACTTCTTAAATTATGTACCGAATAGGTACCTACTATATTATATTATACTTTTTACTTTATACTCGTATTATATTTAACGGTAAATATTTCATAAAATGATAATCGACTTTATGGTGATGTTGTGTAAAACCTGTTACACTCATGCGAGTTATTTTAAAAATCCGAGAATAGTAGGTTCGATCAATTCTCGGATTACTTATTTTGTCAACATATTCATTGGAAACACTTTAGGAGTGAACGACAATCTTTTAGAAAGCGAACGCTAGTTTCCGCCGTAGTTGGAATATTTTTAAAATTAATTAATTAATAATATTATTTCAGATAGCTCTTAGTATCTGAAAATTACTACTCGAAATTGTGAGTACCCATTTATAAACTATACTATATTATAATCAATGATATACCTATACACAAAAAAAAACTCATCATTGTAATACCATAATATACCTACTAACCATCTCAAAATCTCAAGTACTCAGAATCTAAAATTAAAAAAGCATAACCCATGATAGGGACCATGCGGCCCCTCTGACCCACCCCCTGGCTACGCCACTTAGTATTATATTTACTTACTAAAATTGTTTGTAAATCAATGCCTTTTAGGCAGCATCGAAAGGATTGCTTAGCGCTCCAAAATGTTTTACATTAAGTTTTTTTCCATCGTGTACTTGCCGTTCGTGTTGTAGACTACAGTTATTATTCAAAATAACGGTATACATATTCGGTATACAAAATAATATAATGAATTCGCCGCTTGTACCTACTTATATTATAATTATATAATGACGATTTACGTATTTATGCCGACTTGATAATCGATATTTTTTATATTTTCATTTTCGAAAACGTCAATTACAAAAATATTGGACAATTAAAATTTTTAAATTTGTCGACTTGAGATTGAGTTAAAGTTTAGATTGGGGCAAATGTATGAGTTGCCATCCCCCAAATGACGCCACTGAATTATGTTCATAAAAATGTTTAATTAATAATTAGTAGGTACCTACTCTTTTCTTCAAAATTTTAACAAATGGAAATTTCTTATTGCAAATTAGTACCTACCTAAATATTATTTGATGGGATATCTAATATATTCCTAATATAATATATAGTATAATAATAAGGGGAGATTATTATATATTGTATAGGTATTCTGGTTTTATTTATTTTTCCAGGAAATAAATAATTTTTATACTATAATAATTATTAGAAACAACAAAAACAACTTTATTTTTATTCAACCATTTTAACAATAGACACAATATAAAATTAAAATATATCAATTATTTAAAAAATAACTTAACTGAGTTTTAATTAAAAGTAACTCGTCATTTAAAAGTTAATATAACCAAAAAATAGGTTAAAAGAATCAAATATAAAAAGTTAAGTTAAAAGTTAAAATTAAATGAACTTTTAACTTATTAACTCATTAATGCCTTTGTTGACTGCTGTCAATTTTCCCGTGATTAGTTGTCCGCTATCTATTGACTGGATACCCACAATTACAAGTATAATCAGATATGATTAAATGATCAGTTGCCACGTAGGATACAGAAATCAGACAACATAATAAATCATAATTCATAGGAAATCATAAATTTGAATATGAAAATAATCTCGGATTTTGAGAAACAAAAAATACTTCAACAACCAACAAAGCATTGATACATACGTGTATAATAGATATTAGTTAAGAGGATACTACACGTCTAAAATAAAAGACTAAAACTAGTCTTACGCGAACATAAAACACCGGGGCTACAATCATAATTAAGTAACCAATATTTTACACCACATAAAGGAGAACTAAATCTGTATAAATTAAGTAATTAACTGTTAAACTTTCAAATTTTTGTGAAAGTAATCCAATAAATGATTTTTTTTTTTTAGACATTTATAATACAAAATTGAGACAAAATATCAAAGAAATTAAAACACTACATCATAGATTAGGTTCTCTTCTATATATTTATAAAATTAGGTAATTATATTTTGATTGTAGCTCCGGTGTTTTATGTTCGCGTAAAACAAGTTTTACACAAAGTTGAGGTAATAGTGTAATATTATTTTATTCGTAATGGGCTGCCGCCTATATAAGTTTTATATAGTTATATAAGTTTTGACATCGCGGGAAGTTGACGACCAAATCTCGTGAGGTAATGTTTATCAGTAAACGACGGTCACCATTTCCAAGAAAAAAATTAATTCGAAATGACGATAGAAATAATATTCTATCCAAATAATATAAAATAAGTTTTCAATGAAAGCAACTATATAAGAGGAACGAAATTCGAGTGTAGTCTGTAGGTAGTAGCATTCTGTGGTAGTAGGTACCTGTGTAGTGTGTATGCCACACATACATAATTCATATTATACTATTATACAGTTTATTAATTTGTTCATTCAATATTGTATTTGTTTTGATATTTATATTCTTTTATAAAGTTTACAATTTAACAGCGGTACTTATTGATAAAATGTATAGTAAGGAAAATATTGAACTGAACCAGGGCCCGCGCTAAGAACAATTTATAGGGGGTGGGGGGTGTATTTTCAAAATACCAACTGAAATACGTCTTTAAAATGAAAATAAGCAGAAAAAAAATAGGTCATCGACTTTTTTCTAATTTTGCCGACACAACAATAATTTATAATTTATCAACTGTTTTTCCTGACTAAACTTCATTTCCCTGACTGCTTTAAGGTGGTGGGGGTGTGATTCCCCCCTCTAAATCTGGCCCTAACTGAACCAGTTATAACAACTGACTTTATAATTTAATTTATGTTTACTGTATATTTAAAATTAGGGAAGCTCAATTATAATAATAAACTTATTAAACTACTAGTTAAAATAATTTTGAGCCACCTGAACAATACTTAATATTATAATTTATAATATATAGTTATAGATTTATAATAAATTTAATATTTATGTACACTCTATAAAATAATTAAAAAATGGACAGACTACTATTTTTGTTATAAATAAATTATATTATATAATTTAGAGATGGGTGGAAATGTACGAAAGTCGAACTCAAGAAGTAAAATGTTGACTTTTTTCGAATGCCTTTCAAACTTCAACTTTTTCTTACTCGATCTGTATATTTTGGTTAAATTTAACAAGACATTTTTTCTTTTTTCTACTTATTTTTAATTTTTAGAAACAATTTTTTAACTTTGAGGAAAAGTTTTACAAATTACCAAAGTTTGGGTTCGAGTTTAAGTTTAACTTTAAATTTCAAAAGTTCGGTTCAACACCTAAATTTTGAGTTCGACTCATCTCTAATATAATGACATATTTACATACTTTTTTCTAATTTTGCCGACTTAACAATAATTTATAATTTATATCAACTGTTTTAGATATCCCCTGTATTAGATGTTATTTAAATTTTTCCAGTAGTTTTCAGTCTAAAAAAAAACACTTTTTATATAAGCAAAATAGCGTATGTACCGGTACCTATACGCAAAACTGGAAATGTGGCGTCTAAAATAATAAAAAAGTTAGAAATATAGGTACCTACAAAGTAATCTAAAATTGGTACAACAATTATGAAAATGTTATGAAATACATAAAAATATGTTGTATACCTAAATTAGAAATTACAAAAAATAACCATAACATATATTATTATTGAATAACAGAACATTTATTTTTATCGTTCTTACATCATTTTTTCTTAGGTTAAAAAAGCTGTTGAGAAAATCGAAAAATAACCTCTCTAAACTACCTCCTAGATCCAATTCACTAAAATTAATAATTCAAAACGGATAGGTACACTGTACACGTGAAACATTTAGAGCACTCTTGCTTTTATTAGACATTGTGGGTAGGTACAGGCATCAAACAATAAAATAAAAATAAAACACATGATTATAATATAATTAATATATTTCTCGCTTAGTTTAGAATATTAAAATCTAAAAGCCTATCGCTTATCTACACCAATCACGATAGTAAATATTTGAATAATTAATATTTTAAAAAAACCCTTGATCTACCACAGTTTTCACCCGATAATAGAACGTATTTTTCAGGGGGGCTATTGAGATTTCAGGAGGGAGTTAGTGCCTTCCTGAGGTATTTCTGGATTCAACACTGTATCTGGATAACTTTTTTCTTTTACTATTATATTATAATAGTATATAATAGAATATTCTATCCAATTCGGCTGGACGCTCCCGAACGGCGTCGCATCAACCTTGGTGTTCACCGTCGATTCGCGTCTCAGAGTAGTGCTACAAGTACTACATAGTAGTGCTACATAGTAGAGATACAAGATACATTGAATTATTTTAACAATTAATAATTGATACATTAAATATATATTTTCGGGTTGTTGTAAATTGCGTCCTATTTTATATTTTTTATGTGGGTATATTTTATACATATGTCAATTGAGGCCTAAATTTCTTTGATTTATACGTAAATTACATCTAGGAATATTTTTGCAAAATCAATATTTTTTCAGACTTAGGCCTGCAATAACTTTCGCTTTTCATAACGTTCATTTTTATTTCTTGGCCAAAATACACAATAGTAAACTGAACACTGCATATGAGCTACGATCCAATGCATACTGGCTAGTAATATTATATTAATGAACATATAATGTATATCATAGATCATTACTTATCTTTACTTATTTGCCATCTGGAAATATCCCAGGACGCAGTTTACGTACGTTTCAAAAATATCCGGGACGTAATTTATATTATAATTCATTTATATAATCGTGACTTTTTTCTAGAGGACGCAATTTACTTACTCCGATATTTCTTCATAATAAATATAAACAAATTAAAAAAAAAAAAATCATTAATTAATATTTTTATTATTATTTTGCAATAACTCAAAAAAAAAGTATGTGCGTCGCGTATGTTTATTATTCGATTTATTTAAAAATTAATAAAGGTATTCAATATGTAATTCATAAGTAATATCATCGATATAGCAACTAGAAAGTAGCAAGTAGGCATATTGTTTTGACGCGGGCATTTATTATGTGTGGATGTAACCTATAATGTTATACTTATATAAACCACACAGTGAGTACTGGTTTTAAAATGATGCGCCGCTCTCGTAAAGTCGACTGCCGAGCTGCTCTGGTAGTCCGGCGGCGACTAAATATTTTGGTGGGGAACGCCGCGTATTCGGCTCACACGCTATCTCTTGAGCATTGAATACGTTCTACCTTCAGTATAGCGTCCTCTTAAAACTTAAACTCAATATTTTACACTAATAATATCAATTTAAAATACAAAAATAAATGCATTCAATATAATTATTTCGTTCAACTGAAAAATGTTCGTGCATTCCTAGAAGTGCTACATTTAGTCTTTAGGTTCATCGATTTGTTTTATAACATATTTCTTTATACATAATACAGAATATACAGAATTTATACAGAATACCTCATATACAATCATATCAGTTATGTTTTTATTTATTTATATAATATTATTATAATTGGTTATATGCTAGGATTTTAATTTTAATTACCTACTATTTACGAATACTTATAATTTATCATAAATAAATATATTTAGAATTAAGAGGACGCTATACCAACCATTTTTAAGGGGTTCTGTGTAGGCAATTTTTAAGAAGTTTCTCCAATAATGGAAATTTAACAATTAAAAAATTAAAAAATATATTTTAATTATACATCTAAAAATAGTTTCATATACGAGTAAATGTAAAAATTTTTATTGTTATGCAATCCCGATATTTGTCCAAAAACTACTTGTGGCTTACTATTCAAAGTTTGATTAAAAATGATCATAAAAGAGAAATAATTACACTAAATAAAAGATGAGAACATAAACTAAGATCGAGTGTAGAGTTTTTTTTTGAATAAGTATATTTAAACATTTAAAATTTGTGATTGAAAATGTCAAATTCCAATTTAAAAAAAAATTTTAACCGAAAAAAACTTCTATGTTTGTGCATAGTAAATATTCTCATCTATCATATTCTGTATACATTTTGAATGTACAATAACTAGGAGGGAAGTTTTATTTAAAATTATAAACTGAAAAATTATAAATAGGTATGTACGTTAAAATGCAAAATAACACATTACATAAATTATAATATTACATTAGTATATTTATATAGGAAAAATATAATGAATAATCGTATATTGTATATAATATTATATTATTATGTACTGATACTATGCCGTGGTGGTGAAATTTTTCATGCAGTAATATTTCACGGCTACGTTATTTTGTTGCGAGGTCCATTGCCGATTTTACCACGGAGGCGTGTGAGCCTAATGCCTAACCTTACATTGTCATAATTTCTAATCTATATGTTGGAACCGATATTATAGCTTGATCTTTTTTAAAAAAAAAGGCAAGAAAAATGAGAACATACATTTTAGTAACAACGATTTTGACCAAAAATAACTGAAATATGATTCAATTTCGATCTATTATTAGGCACATATCATGTTTAAGAAATATTTAAAGCCCCTAAATTATAAATAGTTATCTTTTTTTCTAAAATCTCTGATTATTAAAGATCTTTATTCACATATTGTATATATTTTTTAAAAAATCACGAGAATAATTATTTTTGGAATTTTAGAAATTCAAAAAGCTTCTCGATGGGGCGACTAACGGGGTGATCTACTTCAGTTTTGGATCGAACATAAAAATGGTGGACTTACCAAAACGCGAAGTCAAAGCATTCGTAGAATCGTTTAGAAAACTCCGGCAAATAGTATTGTGGAAATGGGAAAAAGGCACTATCGACGATTTACCTGAAAACGTGTACATCGATAAATGGTTTCCACAGCAGTACATTTTGAGTACGTAAACGACAATTAATGGAAATGAAAATTTCTATCGGATAATCAGCTAATTATCTACATTATAGGCCATAAAAATTGTAAACTATTCATCACTCACGGAGGATATCACAGTCTTGTAGAATCACTACATTTTAGTCTACCGGTAATCGGATTTCCTTTTTTCACCGATCAGTATTATAACATGCGATTTGTCGTGGAAAACGGATTCGGAGTGGAAATTTCACTGAATGATTTACAGTCAAATATTCTCGACCAAGCTATAGAAAAAATTCTATATGATAAAAGGTTTATTATAAAGATTTCAAAATTATGGATTTTAAAATATAATTATAAATAAATAATATTGTGTGATATTTCTGTTATTTTTTCAGTTACAAGGAAAATGCGCAAAAATCGTCTAAAATCTTCTCAGATCTACCCGTTCCCTCGTTGAAAACTGCGGTCTATTGGGTTGAATTTGTGATCAGAAACAGACGCAATCATTTCGTATCATTTCCGACTCATGGCTTAAGTTGGTATCAGTATTTCGTACTCGACGTCGTGATTACAATTGCCGTTGGACTAGTTTTTACCGTGTTATTTTTCTATAAATTTGTAAAATATCTGAGTAAATTATAAAATAATTTCATAAATAAAAGGTCGAATTAAAAACAAAATATATGTATGTATATATATATATCCCCTGTGGAGGAGGCTAAGAATACCTCCACGGTTTCCTCATGCCTGTCGTAGAAGTCAACTAATTGAGGTTGCGTCAGGTCGACAGCCGGCATAAAACTTGTCAAAAAAGTATGAAGAGTCTTAATAAGAATATAGGCGAGTTTTCCCATCTCAGATGTTCGCGGGGAAAACAAAATTGCGTACTTGAGTGTGGAGATAGCCTAAGGGACCAAGTGACCTGTGCCAGCCTAACAGCGGCTGCGGTAACCGTTCCAACAGTTAGATGTGCGGGTCTACCCAACGGCCGTGATGTCGATGGTGTAGGGAAAGCACCAAGGTGTTTTGGATTAGATTCGCGCTTGAGTACGCCGGATAGGTTCAAAGTGAGAGTAGGTACGTGGAATGTAGGAACATTGAAAGGTAGAAGTAGGGAGTTAGTAGAAGTTTTGAAGAGGAGGAATGTGAATATTTTTTGTATGCAAGAAACATAGTGGAAAGGGGAGAAAGCAAGAGAAATTGGTGAGGGGTATAAAATCATATATTCAGGAAGGACTAGTATAAGGAATGGTGTAGGAGTGATATTAGATGAAGAAATGAAAGGAAAAATGGTAGAGGTGATTATAAAAAGTGATAGGGTTATTTTAGTGAGAGCAATATTAGAGGATAAGGTATTAAATATAGTAAGTGCGTATGCCAGGCTCGTGCAACTCTATGGGAGGAATTTGTACAACATGATAGTTACATCGTACAGCCACCGGATTGCGCTGCATGTCGTTTTTAATCAAAGAACGCGATTTTGCGACGCAGACCTGCGCGTCTGTAATTACTGACCATGTGCGTTTTTTATCATTGAAATCATTTACCGCTCATTTTTCTATGCTTTGACCATAGAATCGACCGCGTCTGAATTCTTATGTCTTGTTTGTCTTTTGTTTTGTAATTTTATATTATTTACTGTGCATATTTAAACGTCAAAATAATTAATTATTTGTTATTCGTTGTTGATTTATTTTCATTGTTTATTAGTAAATATTTTATACGTATATAATGCCTCTGAAGAACGCATCCAAATGTGTAGTTCGTGTATGTAAATCTAAATGTATCTTGTAATATTTATCCAGGTCATAATATAAATTCTGTTATATATTCATATTGTGAATATATAATAAAAAAATATCAACACATTTCCCAGCAGCTCGGGGAAAAGGGGTATACCTATTTGGTTAGTTGGGTATAAAATATAGTGAATAACAATTTAAAACATACGTTTTACACTTCTGAAAAATTGACTGCTATTATTCTCAAACGATTGGGGTTCTA